>CAJHUC010002322.1:0-21946 GCA_905146915.1 Ostreobium quekettii | reverse complement strand
ATTTCAAGACCATCCTCAAGAGGCTCAACCAGTTGAGCAAGGACCTTGGAAAGGACATGGAGATGGTCACAAGCCAGGATTCCAGACTCTCTTGATGGTCCCAGTGTCATCCTGTGGTGGTGTCAATCGCCCACGGCTCAGCATCGATTGTTAAATGATCTGTGTGGATGACTAAGGGGATAGCATGCTTGGCTGTTTACCAAGCGTTTATGAGAATGCTGTTGGAATGTGATCGATGACCAAATGACCAGCGTTGAGTGACTTGAAAGGCAATACACACTGAGCTGGCCAACACAGTGAAATTCAATATACTGAGCTGGTCGTTGCTCCTACTTTCTGCCAATTGGTTGTCAAAACAAATCGATGATAAAGGGTCACTGGTGGTGACCCAGGAGGCAGCACTGTCGATGCGAAACGGTGCGTAGGCACCATTTCGACCTGTTTGTTGCTCCCACCTGAGTTTGCCTGGAGGTGAAAGGTGGCTTATAGGGTGACAGAGGCTGCATCGAGTATCCCTGAAGTTACGAATCCGAGGCCAATCATGTGCTGTGCTGGCCCGCAATGGGCGTGATATGCGGGCCCAGGAGCAGTGGTGGCTGACAAAAATGGAAACGTTCACAGGCCATTTGCCTGGGAGGGCCGGTTGGTGAGAGAGAACAACTTCATGTGGTGGAATTGTGGAATGGGCAGCCTTGGGGTTAGAAGGGAAGTGTGCTGGTGCCAGAAGAGGATCGCCCCTGTTGCAGGAGGGGTGAGAACAGTAACAAGGGAAGTGCAGCCATTGAGCCACACACATGAGGGCCAATGTACATGTGGGCCAGTGCGCCGGGATGTTGAATATAGGGAGGGTAGGATCTGTATTTTTTTGTGGGAGGAGCATCTGGAAGGCGGTCAAGCGGGCTGGGTCAGTGGGCGAGTTGGCTCTCAGCCGGCAGTTTGAGAGGAGGCAGATGTGTGGGTAAGGGTCTCACTACTCCAATTGCCATGGATTGCATGATAAATGCGGACCCTGCGAGCCAAGGCACTGGCAGATTGGCAGTGCAAATAAGATGGACGACACGGTGTGGGGCCCTGCGTGCGAGGGGCATGTGTGCGCGCAGGTCCTGTGTGATTGTTCGGTCGTGGGGGGCCGATCTTGGTTCGGCCCGCCCCGTTGTGGAGGCAGGGGCAGTGTCCGCAAGCAGTTAGAGTAGTGAGCAGCCGCCGCCTGCGGGAGCGCTTTTTGCAGGGCAGCCCCGGAAGCAGCTGGGCCGGGTTGCATCGGGAAGCGCTGTGCTGGTGCACCACTGCTGATATTGTGACGATGCACGACAAGCTACTGGTTTGCTTATTAAGTGGTGTTCGCGCCCAGGGATTTGGACACGTGCGGTCGACGGTGCAGCTGCGCTGTGCACATCCCAAGTGACTGTGCCACGGCGGTTGAGGGGCCACGCAAGTGCAAGGCTGTTGCAATGTACCGCAGCGTCAGGCTGTTGGGGGTGGATTGAGCAGCTGTGCCAAGGAATTTGGGGCGAGGGTCGGTTTGCCAAGGGCGTGTACTGAAGTACAGCTCCTTTGTAGCTATATATAGCAGTACTGTACGTAGTTACGCGCCCTTTGCGCGAGGAGACTGCAGGGTTTTTAGACAATTTAAGGGCCAATACAGGCACACGAAGTGAGGGGGATATTGACAAGGACAGCGGGTTTGGACTGCGACCAGGGGCTGCGGGGGTGGCACTGGCGCTTTGGCTGTGAATGCACAGCAGGTGGCAGTGAGTTGTGGGCGCACCCGCATAGGCTATTCCAATACTTTGTTCAGCGCGTGCACTGGCGTCCAGGCTCACAGTGCGTGGCTGCCATCCTTACAGTCGTGCGTTGCGATTTTGCATTGTGGAGTGCGCCAATGGCACATTCAGAGCGTGCTCGACGCTCAAACGTGGGTTGATGGGCAACACGGCGCACCTTGTGCATCATGAACATATATAGGTGTTATGTTGTAGCCATGGAGATGTACTGCGAGTATATCTAAGCAATGCCTTTTTGCTTCCTTGATGTGCATGCCTGGACACTGTGCTCGCACCGTGGACACCCAGGCGGAAACAGTCACACAGTTGCACTTGATTGCCAGCAGCAGCGCGTGAATGAAGCCCATCGGTGCAGAAATGGGCTGTTTACCATCAACAAACCACGGGACGACTGGCTGTGTGCCACTGGCGGGGGCCAGCATGCAGGGATTGTGTGGGGATGTGGGGTTCTCAATTGCATGACATAAGAGTGCTCGCCCTTGAGGAAAATCCACGCAACCCAACTTCGAATTCGTCTTTGTCTTTGTTGAGACCAAACTCTGGTATGGCGTGGGGCCAGAACTGTCCAAAAATTCTTGGATTTTGTATACTTTCACAGTACTTCCAATTTCTGGTCTGGAATCAGACGGGTCCACTGCGAAATCTGCTACGCTCGTCCGTTCCTTGCAAAACTCGTAAGGGCGTCGAATGAACTAGGTTGAGCTCTGTCCGTATATTGAAGGGGAAACTACAGGCGGGCGCAAACGGCGCCTCCCAAGAAAACAAATATTGAACTCCAGTAGTCGCTGTTGTCGGCAGAGCTTGGTGCAATGTTAGCCCCTGCTGGGCGGTAGCTGCAGGGCTGATAGAAAGGGCGCGTTGTTCGAGTTACTGCAAAGTGGACTGTAATGAGCAGCCATGTTCGCTTCTGATGGTACTCGTCTTGATGCACTAAGCACCATGACCTATGACCCCACTGAATGGGATGGCCCGAGTATGGTACCATCTCAGTCATAAAAAGGGCACTTTTCTGCCAGTGCCGTGCAGGAGTTGAATACTTCAGTGCGGATGCATGAGAGGCACAGGAAAATACTGCAAAATCCGCAGAATACTGCAGTGGGCAGAAAACGAACTTGTGTTCGGTTTCGACATCGATGCCCTTACCGAGGGCCAGGTAGACGCTATGTTGCGTATGCACAAGCACCAGTAAAAAAAAGGTCAGATGACACAGTCCTGACACAGTCTATTCAAAATCCAACTGTACTTTCGGCAAATGTGGTCCCAAAAGTGCACAATTAATACACATATTGACACAATTTTAACTATGCATCCTAGGAAACCGTGTATTATACACACTTGCTTGAGGGTACACGGTTGAAAATGTATCAATGTGTGTACAAACTGTGTATTTTTGGGACCACATTTGCCGAAAGTACACAATTGGACTTTGAGCAGACTGTGTCAGGATTGTGTCATCTGGCCTGTTTTTTCCTAGTGGAGGAATGGAGATCATTGTGCATGACTTTCATCGTGTAACCTAGCTGTCCCAAGGAGCTGCGAAAACGAAAATACAGCCCTAAAAATGGCCCCTTCTGCGAATTTATGTTTTCACTCGAAAAAATGTAAACTTAAATACGTAAACATGAATGTAAATAACAAGCCTGCAGTTGGGGACGTTGACGTGTTTTGGAGATGCGACTTATCCGCGCGTCGAGTCAACACAAACTTTCATGATAAAGTGTTTCAATATATTTTGTATATTACTAAGTCTTGTACCACTTTCTCCACAAACAGTGAATCAAACGAGCATCCATGAAAGCAGATGCGTCTTGAATCCATACCTTCGCATGGAGCCTCCACAAACCTGTCATTTCGTACAACAAGAGCTTTCAGTACATTCAGTGTATTGCGAAGTCTTGTGCAACTTTCTACACAAACAATGAATCAAACGAGCATCCATGAAAGCAGATGCATCTTGAATCCATACCTTCGCATGGAGCCTCCACACACCTGTCATTTCGTACAACAAGAGCTCTCAATACATTCAGTGTATTGCGAAGTCTTGTGCAACTTTCTACACAAACAATGAATCAAACGAGCACCCATGAAAGCAGATGCATCTTGAATCCATACCTTCGAATGGAGCCTCCACAAACCTGTCATTTCGTACAACAAGAGCTCTCAGTACATTCAGTGTATTGCGAAGTCTTGTGCAACTTTCTACACAAACAATGAATCAAACGAGCATCCATGAAAGCAGATGCGTCTTGAATCCATACCTTCGAATGGAGCCTCCACAAACCTGTCATTTCGTACAGCAAGAGCTCGTCCAAAAAAAGTTGCACATTCTGGATATGCACATACGGGATATGGACGTGTTCCTGGATATCGGCGCCCATGTCATATTCGATATCCTGAATATGGGGTCCCCTCATATCCTATTAATAGGATATCACCAAGTAGTGATGCCACTGTATTGTGATGATGCCACTGTAGTGATACAATAGGAGTCCCTATATAGCGCCCCCCCGTGGCATGGCCAAAAGGGGGGCGCTATTGGGGGCCGGGGGCGCTATTGTGTCAATGGGATACCCTGAGCAACCGTTGTAAAGGGTACTCTGGCCGCCAGTGTAGGGATTACCCTAAACTGCCGGTGTAGGGGGTATCATGGCCGCCGGTGTAAGGGGTATCATAGCCGCCAGTGTAAGGGTACCCACTACCGGCGGCCAGAGTACACCCTATACTGGCAGCTAGGGTACCCCCAACTGCCGGTGTACGGGGTACCTTGACCGTCAGTGTGGGGGGTACGCTACCCCCAGCCTACTGGGTCCATACCGGCTTTTGGGGCTAGCGACTGTTCCAGCGCCGAAGTCGCGGGCGCTGGGGCCTGTCGCAGTGAAACAAAGCACTACGGGAACGGTGACGAGCCGTAAAGGGAGTCGCTAAACTTAGGCCATGTCGCTAAATAGGGGTCGCTAAACCAGACCCCTGTACTAGTTTGAGGTCCCACTGCGCAACAAAGCTGCATAAAGTACTACATAAATGGTGACATGCCAAAAAAGGGGGCGCTGTTGGGGGCCGGGGGCGCTACTGGGGGGGCGCTATATAGGGACCCCTACTGTACCGATACAGTGCCAACTAATCAGTACGCTTAATGAGTATGGCTGCAGTCAGCGGTGGTCCCCGGAGGACGCCACCAACAGCGCTGCGGCCTATATGTGTCAGCTCTCGTCACGGTGTCACGGTCACACTCTTGGAGCGGAAGTGCGAAATCACGGCTCACAGCAGGCCGCGGGCCGGATGCCCGACTCCGCTTGCATGATTTCCTCAACCCGCGTCACACTCTTGAACGAGAACCTTAAAAGCGCGGCGCGGACACAGACCACACAGCGACCTGTAGATCTGTGCCGTCCGATCGTGTCCGCAGACGCACGCCGCGCTCGTGCCCTCGCTACCCGACTCAACAGCACCGACGCCACCGGAGAGAGCGGCGGCGCGTCTGTTCCCCGGTTGCGCCTGCGGCGCCGCAGTTTGGGCCAAGTGAGTAAGCCACAGCCTGGGCACGGCGATTTCTGCCGCTCGCTCGTGAAAAATGCACGTGCAGCGCACGCGGCGGCGCAATTTAGGTCAAGTGAGCAGGCCCCCGCGTCGGGCGCGGCGATTTTCTGCCGCCTGCTCATGGAGCGTGCGCGCGCAGACCGCCCCGGGGGGGTCTGCCTCCCGCGCGTGAAGCGCGAACGTGCAACTGCCGTCTGGGTCAAGTGAGTAATCCCCACGGCGGCGCACCGAATTCGGCCGCGGCTCGCGAAACACACCCGTGCGTGTTGGAGCCGACTGCGGCGCGTCGCCGGGAGCGTGCCTTGCCCCGCGCCCCGCTGCTTCCCCTCCCCGCCGTGTTGGATTGGACACTCCGCGACGTGGCATGTATGCGTTCGCGGCTCGCAGCCTCGCAGAACATCATGCATGGCGTGCTGCATGGAAGCACGGCCGATTTGCCTTACAATTGCCGCCCAGACGGCCGGAACGCAAATTTGGCCTCGGAAGGGTCCCGCTCGCGCAGAGCCCCGAGTTTGTTGGCTCGCCGCCCCACCCATTCCGCAACGTTCCGGCGCCGTTTCGGTGCGGAATGCTATCTGGCCGGCTGCGCAATCGGGCGGTTCCAAAATCGCACAGGTTTGTGGGGCTCCGTGACCGCAGGGCGCCGCAAGTTTTGCCGCGTCCTTGGACGCTGTTATGTTCCATCGCGCCCTCCAACGTGGCGGCCAGGCTCGCCGCGACCAGCCCGCGGCGCGATGGGCTTTCGCTCCGCAGCCAGTGCTCGAAAAAGCTCGACCCAAATTCTTGCCATGGGGATGATCGCCGTGCTGCGCGGCGAGCGAGGGAACGACCCCATGTCAGCATTATTTCCGTTCTGCCGGGCCAACAGTACTAGTTCTAGCACATTAATACTGCGATTGCGCTGAAAATATTGGTCCTGGCTTACACGCGTTCAGATAAAAGTGTGTGCGAACAGAATTTTTGGCAGTGTAGGGACAGACACACTCCAGGAGCAGAAACATTCAATGCGAGCGACAAGGTCGCAAGCGTATGCGCATGTGTTTGCGTTCCCCTCGTTTTTAAGCCCAATTGAGTATTTCCACACGATGTCCCTGATACTTCTCCTGTGCTTCAGTACACGATCTCTTGAGTCACGGTGGCTGCAGGGATCTGATGATTTCCTTGCCATTTTACGCTGTGGTCTTTTTATTGATTGACTGATTCATCCATCCGTGGAAGAATTGATTGATTGATTGACTCGATTGCGCGGCTTCAACCGTCCCTAGACAGTGCCAACTTGGTGAACATGTTCTAACGAAAACATTGGTTGTTTGAAAAAATGCAGAGATTTAGTCGTTAAAGCTCTCTTGAAGTTCAGCCAACTGATGTCAGGGAAATGTTGCGACATTGTGCGTGTTTTCATGCTTGCCTCTTGCACCTGTAATGGCTCAGCACAACAGAAGGACGTCGCCACGATGATGAGACTACCGCCGTGCCGTCGATGGGTGATTGCAGTGGCGGTGGCGGTCTGCCTGTTGCACCAATGGATGCCTCATTCTGAATGCTTCGCGGTGAGCCACATGACTTTGATGCTGCGAATCGAAAAAATTGCGAACACTCATATGATCATGTTTTCGCGGCATTTTATTATTTCTCGGTGACAAGGTCACTTAAATTTGCTGCATTGTATTGCAACTATTCACCGCTATTCTTTTGCAGCTAAGCATTCTGGTATATTGGAGGACTAGGCTGTGCGAAAATGTCCGTGAATTTGCCATCTTCTTCAGCGCTTGGTTAGTTCAAAGAATGGACCGCCCAAGCCTGAAATTTCCTTTCGTGAGAGGAGCATATCAAAAAAGGAGGTGCCCCCGGCCGGTGATTGCACGGTGGAGTGTCTACGGAGCGCCGAAAACGAGCCGACCAAGAACACTGCCATTCATTTAAGTCTGCGTTAGCCTTCCTTAAAACACATGGCACACTTTCAGGCCACCAGGCCGTTGGCTGCCTGTCGGACTGCTGTGCTGGCAGTTGCTCAAGCAATACTGGTTTGCCAATCTTTCGTCTCTTGTGTGCTTGCAGTCTTCTTGAGGGTGGTGTGTTTGTGCTCATCAGGATGAATCCGAGGACATCAATCCTTGTGAGCGGTTCCCGTACTTGGTCTCTGTGCTTCGGAACGTCGACGGGACGCAAGTGCACGGCTGCAGCGGTGTGCTTGTGAACGAGCGATGGGCGATCACGGCGGCGCATTGCTTGGATGCGGCTGGCTCCAATCCGAGCATATTGTTTGGAGCATGTGACGGAGACTCTGGCAAGGCGAGTCACCGAAACCTGCCGCGAGCTGTTGCGAAAAAAAGGCAGACAGGATTCGGAGCACGCTGCCAAAACTGATTTGCAAGCTGCAGGAGTTTCTCAACTTCCTGATTGCAGGCGCCGACCGACAGACATATCTGCCGATTGTTACCCCTGGTTACTGCCCACACAGTATGCCGAGAGAATAACACTGAACACAAGATGCAGGTGAAATTGCAGCGGCAGTAATAAGCACTTTGGCCCGGTGTGGATCGCGATCGCCGGATGTGCTTGAAATTGCTTATCGCGACGAAGTAACACAAGGTATTTGAGTGCAAAGTGCTCACCAGCTCTTCTGGCTTTGGGGGCTCCCGCCTGACAAGCACCGGTCCCCTGTGTCCAGGTGGTGGCGACGAACTACGCCGCCGTCCACCCGCGATGGACCGGACTGCACTGGGAAGGCAACGACATCGCGTTGCTGCGTCTGGAGCACGGTGCACCGCAGCTTCCGGGGACTTTGCTCAACAGAAACGGGAACGAACTTTCTGGAGACGTCTACTACGCTTCCACTACGACTGCATGTGAGTCTACCGAATCAGATGAGGATGAGGGTCTGAGCGTCGTGCGGAGGGCGTCGGCGGCTGGGGCCACCGACCGGGAGACCTGCCGCGGCACCGGGGAGGAGCGCTGGGGAGACCTGATTCAATTTTCCATGACGTGCGTGACTGGAGGGGAGATATGCGATGGTGAGATTCTTCGCAAATGGACAGTACTTGTCAAAAGGCGTGGCTGCAAGTTTTGCCATCTTTTTCTTCTGAAGCAATCTTTTGTTGGCCCGATAGATTGCGGGCGCTGCTGGCTCAGACTGCAGTCACTGAGCTTCCAATTAGCGCATTGGCGAGTGAACGATTGAGCGATTGATGGAGTGATTTGTCGATTGAATGGCAGAGGGCGGACTGGGCGATGACTGGATGGACGGGCATATCGCTTTGATGCTAGTCTCATTTACTATCATTTGTAGAATGCTTTTCTCAAACTGAATTATGAGAGAGTGTGCAATGCGCTAGGTGACAGCGGGGGAGCTTTAACAAAACTTAGAATTGGGGAGGAGCCCTCCACTGACTTGATCACTGGACTAGCGAGCTTCCCGTACGACGAAGAGGGCTGCGCCAGTGCCTCCCAACCGCGGGCTTTCACTAAGCTTTTGGAGTACCTCGACTGGATGGCACAAGCCACTGAGGTGCGCACCGAGGGCATGCATACGCTGGCGGGAATGCAGCGCTGCCAGCAATGGGCGACGTGGCTTGCTGTATTGGTTGTTAGACCCCGTTTCTTGCCAATTCAATATAATTACAGAAAAACAGGGCCGAGTCATTTTAATGTTCAACCTGTCGAGTTGAAACCCAAGGGAACAATGTGGTTCTCAAGAATCTTGACCCTGAATTCCGCATCTCATTAATTTTGAGCTAATTTCAGTCAGAAGTTCAGGAAATCTTGCACTGGCAAACTGTCGCCCATTTTGAAGAATTTCCAAATGCGCCAGCGCGAGTTTGAATCATGTGTTTAGATGAAAATGTTGCAGTAGAGGACCTATTTTGGCTTTGCTTACCATTTTCGGGTGTTGCTTCCTGCTGGCATGTTTATTGCATTGCTGCATCGGACGTCAACCTTGCAAGTTGTCTAGCAAAATGGTGAAATTGTGAAATTGAGTTCCATTAAACTGATCTGCTTTCGTTTTTCCTTGTCTTACCACCACAGGAAGTGCTGGAGTCCTCGGAGAAAGAGGCAGTAGCACAGGTGAACATCTCCATGTTTGCCATATTCACTCAACAAACAGTGATTTTGGTTATTCTGGCTAACTGATTGAGGCACTTTTTTGGTTAATCGATTGTTCGGATAGTTTATATAACTGTTTCATATGCTTCAGCATACTTTGCCAGCTTCATTCTGCAGGCCTCCCTGAGATCACGTCCCCAATACCCGCAGGCAGTTGTACTTGAATGTTCATTTTCGCAGCGACGACGCAGCTACAACCTGGCAGATTCCAATGACTCGTAGCCTCGGAAGAAATCCGGTCTCAGGTGTTCATACTGGGAACCTTTGACCTTCCAATCGGAATTCTGGATCTCACGCGAGCATAACAATGATGTCACATTGATAAGCTACACGTAATGGAAGATGTTATTTGAGAATCTAATAGCATGAGAAAAAATTGCACGCAATTAATCTGTTGTAATGCGAAAGCCAAACAAGCCGAGCACCGGGTTAATGACGCACTTAACCAACACGCTTGGCAAATTCACACCAAATCATTTCACAGACGAAATCAAGCTGAAAACATTCTTCAGAACTGCAATTCGCAACTCGAACTTCATCACGTATTTAAATTTGAAAAACTCGTGCGGTTGCATATTTAAATTTTAAGATACTCATGCAGTTACATACTTAAGTTCTGAAATACTCATTCAATTACATGTCTAAGTTCTGAAAAAATCAATCAGATCTTTCAACAATGTTTCATTTTGTTACAGTTGCCCTCCGCAGCGTCTCGTGGAGACACGGACGCCGTCAAGGCGTCCCTGGATGCCGGGGCCACCATCGTGGCGCGGCCACTCGCCCCCGCCTTCTTCTCGGCCACGCGCGCGGGCCATATCCAAGTCCTCCAGCTGCTCTTGGATGCGGGCGCCGACCCCAGCGAAGGCATTCAGGGCGGCAGGGGACTCTCCTGGCCCCTGTCCAGCGCCGTTTCGGCCGGAGACGTGCAGATGGTGAAGTTTTTGTTGGGTGTGGGGGCCAGGGCTGGAGGATTCGACAGGTTGATTTACCGGGGAGGGCCCGGGGAGTCTCTCGTGAGCGACGCGTGTTGGAGGCAGGGGGACAACTACGACGAGGTGGTGAGGCTCCTGCTGGAGGCAGGGGCCTGCGGCAGCTGCGGGGATGCGGTTGGGCCCGAGTGCCCGGGCAGGGATTGATGGTGTGATCAGATCGTGCTAGGTGGACGCCTGGGGTGATTGGGGACGTGTCGGGGTGGCTGGGACAATGGAGCCCTCCATTGTCCAACTATCCCTGGATAGTTGCGGTTGCTGGCAGCCAAGGGAAGGGAGCGCTGCCGAGAGAGGTGGGGGACTCGCGACTGTCCGTGGCGCGACTCTATCTGTACATTGAAATGTGGTACCGGAAATTTGAGCGGTCGCACAGGCATTTCAAGTGCCTGATGAATCGGTGAACGGGGGACGGTTGGTACCGATTCGATATGAGGCACAGTACGGCTGGGGTGCTTGATTTGCTTTAATTATATACAAGGCGTCTTTGAAATCAATTGAATGTGGTGGAAGCAGTCACTTTAACTGAAGTTGATGAGGCCGCGATGGATTTGTCGCAGGCGGAATGGCGCCGGAGCTTTTGGAGCGAGTATTATTAATTCACAGAAATACCAGACAAATGTATATTTCTTAAAAAGACTTGATATCAGACCAGTTCATGGTACCCGAAACCGGCAGGCAACTGCAGGAATCCTGGTGGCGATGACGGAAACAGATTAGAAATCGTGTTGGTGCTGAAAATCTGATGTCCAGTGGCTGCTGTGGCTGATCGGGTCCGAAGTATGCAGACGAATTTCTGCCTTACCGGTCTCCTGAGCCCACCCCGTCATGTACCCCCATGACAATAATTACAAACACCGTTAACTTTCACATTCCCGAGGTTCCCGTCCTTTAAACTTGCCCATTCGCTTCGCTAATACTTCAACGCCACTTCAGTGAGTGACTCCCCATGAGTCAACTCCCTCTCCCGCACTTCACTCCCTCAACTCCCTCTCCATCCCACAACTAACCCGAACTCCACTATCCAGGGCGGGAGGGCTGGGTGCGAAACAAGATAAGGAGGGGGACCGAGGGGCTGCCTAAATAGCCGCCCTCCGCCGCCCCGCCAAAGCCCGCCAAACTCGAGGGCGCCCTCGCGGGCGGCACCTCGGAATACCGTACTTTGACTGACCCACGGTACTAGGGGTGGCCAGAAATCCCAAGGGCCGGGGTTGAGTAAACCCCAGGTTCAAACTGCACCGTTTGAATCGCCGGTGCAGCCCACCCATCGTCGCCCTTGGCAGAAACCCATTAACAGGATAGTTAACTTCATTTCTGCCTTACCGGTCTCCTGAGCCCACCCCGTCATGTACCCCCATGACAATAATTACAAACACCGTTAACTTTCACATTCCTGAGGTTCCCGTCCATTACACTTGCCCAGTCACTCTAGGGAACGCGAGGCCCCTCCGGGGCAGAAGATATGCCCAAACTGCTCATGCAGGTCGCGGGCGGTGATGGTCATCCAACCAAAGAGCCGAAAATCCCACTCAGTGGGTAAACGGAAAATATCAATGTAGGACCACAGAGCGTCTGACTTCCACCCACCCCAATCCCGGATGCGCCGCTCCGCGACCTCCAAGGCGAAGCAACTGGACGCGCCCCCACCGCGCAGGCCATGATGCGTGAAGGGCTCGTGGGCCAGGTCCGGAAAGTGCGCGAGCAGGGACGTAAACCAAGAGGCCACCACCTTGGACGAAGGGGTGGCGTCGCCGGGCAGGCGGTAGAAATGGCACGGCTGTTGGTCCGTTTGCACCCAAGCTTGATCCCGAAAACGAGTCCAGCGGCACAAAAGGGCGACGACTTCGGGAGCGCCGCGAGAAGGCCACGAGCGATAGCGCGACCAGGGCTCCTCCCCCTGGCGCAGCTTGGTCTTGCGCTCGCGAAAAACCACGACCTCCTCATCGATGCGAACGTCGTCGACCAAGATGTAATGGCCCGACTGGGCCCTGTTAAAGAAAATGTAGTCGAGGTGGGCCGCACACACCGCCCGAAGGGTGGGCCCGTCCTCGGTGGTCAGGCCGACGTCCAGGATGCGTAGAAGCAGGGACACAGGGATCGGTCGGCGATGCTGCACCGGGCTCGGGGCCGCCCGGCGCCAAGCGCGGGTGAGGATACGGGTGACCGGGTCGAAGGCCGAGAAACCCAAATGGCCCGCGACATGATGCATCATTGAAATCGCGGCCAGGTACTGGGGCAACGACCGCACGCCCACCTTGCCCTCCTCCCGAAGAAAACGAATGTATCGGTAGATCGACGCCCGCCGGGCGGGCAGCGCGACCAGGTCGTTGGCCTCGTAGAATCGCTGGAAGCGCAAGAACTTGGCCTGGAGTGTCCGACGAGTGGCGTCCGTGTAGGATGCCAGAAATTGATGATCCATCCAGCAGCGATCGTCACGGAGCAAACCGTCCAGGTCGGTGCCGTACAGGGGGTCATCCTCCGCCAGCGGCTCCAGCGGCAAGGCATCCCCCGGATGGTCCCCCGGCGGAGAGGGCGGAACGTCCGGCGGGATCACGCCTTCCTCCGATTCGGTCTCAGATGGCGCGTCGTCCGTGGGCACACATGGAACGCCCGTAGGTTCCACCGCGGAGGGGGCAGAGACGCCGGGAGAGTCGGGTCGCCGGGGAGAAAAAGGTCGGCCTGGCGGGGGATGAACATTTCCGCCCGGGCGATCGCTCGGAGCGGGTGAAACCACACCGCGCTCGGCCAGTCCGGCGCCAGCACCACCGCCTCCAGCGTCGGCCGTAAGGCGAGGAAGGACACGAGCTTCGCGAGGAGGCTCCACGGGGGATTGCACCAGGACCTGGTGCTGCTCCAATCCTGCTGGAAAGCATCCACTCCTGCCATACCAACGTCCCAGTACTGACTGTTGAAGCGGGCGCAGAGGGCATTCCGGGCGGACGCGAATCGGTCCACAGAACAGGCCCCGAAGCTGCGGGCGACCTTCCGGAATATGCGCGGATTCAGGCGGTAGTCCTCCGAGGTCCGTATACGGGAAAGCCGGTCCGGCAGTACATTCTTGGCGGAGGGAATGTACTCCGGCTCCAGGAGAATCCGGCGTGCCGTACAGACGGCCTTCAACTGGCGGAGGGGCCTAAGGAGACTGGTGGCCCGGGTAGTCATGGAAAGGATACAGTGCAAGACCACCTGGTTGTCCACCAACAAACGGACCCGCCGGGAAGTCGTCCCGGAGTACTGGCGAGGAAAGAAACTGAGCAGTGCCAAGTACACGGCCTGCATTTCACGAACATTAATGTGAATAAGGTCCCGATCAAAAAAGCCCCTCGCAAGCATGGGGGCCGGGTGACCCAAAGGCTGAAAGGTCGCTCCCCAACCCGTCAGGCTGGCATCCGTCGCCAGGGTGCCAAGCAAAGGCAACGAAGCCGGTTGGAGAGCCCGGCCGGCAAGCCTGGAAAGGTTGGTCTAGGCCAAAAGGTCCAGGCGGGCTTGGGGGGTCAAAGGAAGCCGATCCCGCCAAGAACGCTTCCCTCTCAATAACGCATAGAGACTCATCAAGAAAAAACGGGCCAACGGAAAAGCCAAATAAAGTGAGATAGCAGAGCCACAGAATTGAGCCAACTTCCATGCCACAACCACACCCGAATGGAGAATGGCACGAGCACGGGAGGCAATGGCAGCTGCCTTGTCCGGAGGCACCAGAAATTGGCACCGGGTGGTGTCAGTAATCACACCCAAATGAGTCTTCCGCTGCACCGGCTCCCACTGGCATTTTGAGTGTTTGAATTCAATCCCAAGAGCATGGAAAACCCGTTGGACCAGACTGGACCATTCCCGCAAACGGACCGGATCGGACATGGCGGCAATGAAATCGTCCAAATATGCTAAAATTAACGCGGGAACCTCCCGCGAGTACTTTAGGTAGTACTGTACAATGGAATCATTGCCCGCTAAACAGCCAAATCGAAAACGAGTTCCAGCCCCTGGACATGCATTAGGGGTCCTTAAAAAACGGACCACAACGAGCATGACATGAGTGAAATAAAAGGGGGCCAAAGAGAGCCCAAAAGGCAGCGCCCGACAAGCAAAAATCTCGCCACCCATTCGAAAGAGCAAGAAATGCTCTTGATCGGCTCGCATCCGAATGTGATGGTAAGCATTCTTCACGTCGAATCCCACCAGAAAGTCATTCTTATGCAAAAGAAATCCAAAATCCTTCAAGCGCTCGTAGCGGAGACCGACCTTCTTGAGATGGCGGTTGATCCGCCGAAGATCGATGACCAAACGGTACTTGGTCTTCCCGTTCTCCGCCGGCTTGGCCACCAAAAAGGTGCGCGAAATTCGGGCGCTGGAAGAGACCTCCGTCCGGTGGATCGCTCCTGTCCGCAGGTACTCGTCGCGCAGCTCCCGCCATGCTTGCCATTCCGCCGGGTCCCGGAGTGGGTACTCGCCTTGGTCGAACGGAGGCGGAGGGCCCCCCGGGCCCCACTGGAGCGGTGCCCCCGTATGGATCCATTGAAGCACTCGGGCGGGGGCGCCGATGTGGCGCCAGGCCGCGAGACGGCCTTGGAGGCGCGCGTAGGGGGGGGCTTCTAGGCGGTCGGCTTGGGAGGCGCTGGCGGGGTGCCGGACGTCTTGGGTTTGGCGCGCTGATGCTTGGCGCCGGTGGAAGGACCGCCGGGGGGCGGGGCTGCGGAAGCTTGGCGGTTGAGTTGCACCTGATGCTGAGCCGCCGCGGACTTCGTCGCCAACTTGAGTTGTTGATTGAGGACCTCCTTGCGGATGTGCTCGAGGGGCTCGTCGATCAATGGGTCCCAGAACCGGCGATGCACGGCGCCCAATCGTACGTTGGTCTGAAGCGCCTTCCACAGACCGTCGAGGGAGGTGCCCTTCTGCTCGCCGTGGACTTGCTGAAGTCGGATCAGGCTCTGAAGACGCGACGTGATGGTCACTTGGGCGTGGACGTACGGAAGGAGGGCCTCCCGGAATTCTGGGGGGAAGGCCGGATGCGCCACGAAGTCGATCAGCGCGGCAGTAAGGTCGAACTGCCACGCGACGTAGGGGGCCCAGTTCTGATACTCCTGGAAGTACCCGGAGTTGGCTCCCAGGGCCTGCGCGAGCTGCCCGCCTTCGGAGGTGCGGCGGACGTCGAACCACTCGGGGAAGCGTACGCCCGGAGGTCGGACCACCGGGTTGGTCACCGCTTGCGGTAGGAGCCGGGGGTCGGACAGCCAGACTTCGTCAAGGGAAGCCGTAGGCGGACCATCGTTGAACCGAACCGCTTGGTCGTGCAGCCACTGCTTGGCCAGAGAACGGTTCATAGAAAGGACTCGGCCGTAGCCGGAGGGACAAGGCACTCGGTGCCTGCGGGTTGTGCCAACGCAGTGGCGCGAAGCGAAACAAGATAAGGAGGGGGACCGAGGGGCTGCCTAAATAGCCGCCCTCCGCCGCCCCGCCAAAGCCCGCCAAACTCGAGGGCGCCCTCGCGGGCGGCACCTCGGAATACCGTACTTTGACTGACCCACGGTACTAGGGGTGGCTAGAAATCCCAAGGGACGGGGTTGAGTAAACCCCAGGTTCAAACTGCACCGTTTGAATCGCCGGTGCAGCCCACCCAACGTCTCCCTTGGCAGAAACCCATTAACAGGATAGTTAACTTCATTTATGGGAAAAAGACATCCAACACAACTCCAACAAAGGACCAAGTAATTAAATTATAATACAAGGGAGAGCTTAGCCGCTGTTTCTCTTCAATGCCGCTTGGAGGCGTGTTTAAATACAGCAGAAGAAATAGCATTTGCCGCTGTAATTCAAAAAGTGAAAGTTGTTCCACAAATTGCACATTTGCTTTGGAGCATTCCTATCAATGAAACATCTGACGCATGAACTCCTGACGCGTTCCAGCGTTTACAACACCGATTTTATTGCCACTACACAAATCAGCAAAATAGCTCTACCGGATGAAAGCAGAGTGACTTCTATCTTTGGGGCATGGCAAATAGATGCTTGTCCAAATAAACTCATTTCCTTTCTTATTTTCATGTGCCCTTATTTCCTTTCTGGCGATTCCTTGGGACTTGCGATATGAGCATTGATTGGTCAAATCATTGAACCGATAGCTCCTCTGGCACCTTGGCTTCAAGCTTATACAGTTCTTTTCTCGGTCGGAATAGCAGGGAGCTAGCGGCCACCTCCTGGCATTGATATGTCATTTCTCTCGAATGGAAGAAAACAAAGTGGAGCTCGCACAAAAAAAGCAAAAGAACGCGGCCTGGGCGCCCCCGCCCTTTTCAATCTGGACTCCCCGCCCCCCGGCGAAAGCCCCCCCCCCCCTCCCGCCGAGGCCCACCCCCCCGGGATCCCATCGCCCGCAAACCGCAACGGCACTGTCGTAGCGACACTGTCTGACGGCGCGCCGGTCCCACGCATCACGCAAGGCCACCCTTCGAGCCCAATTCGCCTCTTCCCCGAAAGGCTTTCCGAGAGGCGCCGATCGAATCCCCGATAGCAATTTCGGCCTCCGCGACCCTCTCGGGTGCCACTCACTTCCGTCACCCTTTCCGAAATCTTCACACCGAAACGAGGCCGGCGGGAAGGGCCCCAGGGGCCAACCGGGAGGGCCTCAGGGACACGCGAGGTGGAAGGGGAGACTGAGGTCAACGTGCGGCGCCCGGGAGTTTGGGCGCCGGCATGGGTGGCTGCGCGTCTCAAGAGGCGGCGGGCGCGGGGGGAGCGGAGGGCGGAATCTTCAAGAATCAGCAGCAGCCGGTGAGCAAGTCATTTTTTGCCGCGACCTGGATGTGGTATTGCTTTTGCCAAGTGTACGGTATTGCTTCTGTGGCACTGCCTCAATACGCAATGACTACAATGAAAGATACTATGGTGCAGAGTATTTGCTGCACTGCTTGTATGTGTAGTGCATATGTTGAAAGCCATCAAGATGCAGAATAGGGAGTCGAGTTCTGCATCCTTGTCATGATCGCTGTGACATTTTGACGAACATCGACAAAGCCAACTGGCCTCGGAAGTTGTCTACAGCGGGTTAGGGTCATCAGACAGGATCGTGCTTGCCAAATGTCCGTGAGGACCTGGTGCCGTAGTATATTCTGCCCCTGTGCGTAGCAACGTAACGTTCGGCATTTTTGCGCAGAAAACAATAAAAAACGCGCTTTCTATAATATTTTGCGGAGCAAGGTAAAAAAATGAGAATAACGCTCTGAAGAAATGCATAACAAGAGACGCAACGACAGAATTGTTTGATGCGGAAGGTCTTAATATACTATGGAATTGCATGGCAGCGAGGTAAAACAGGGTATTGGAACGTCATGTGGGATGCCTGCAAGATTTGCAGCACATCACCGTTTTGAGCGGGGTCGGGGTGGAGAAGAGGACCAGCAATCTACGCTGTCAAAAGGTGTTATAAATACCCTATGGTTATAATGCGGTTATTGTTGTTCCTTTAAGAGAATGACCAGCCAGGAACCTTGCGATTCTGCGGATACTGTGAACACAAGCCCAGGCGGAAAACTCAACAATCAATATCAGTATGCAGCGAAATCGAGAATCGAACTGGTGAAGGAGCTCCAAAATCGAGCTGAGGCACGAGTTGAAACTGGAATTTAACTAAATCCAACATTTAACTCATTTTCGTTGAGAAGATGCGCCCGGAAGATTGTTCCCCAATCGGGTGTATTTGGTGCGGTCAGACACATACATTACCGTTATGCAGTGCTCTCCATTGAAATGAACTGAATGGACATCAGTGCAGTGACTGTCCGGTAAGTTGCGCTTTCTGTCGTACAATTTATTGACTTATTACAAACTTCATTTGAATGCCTTAAACTTTCATTAAAATTAAAGTCCTTGTTGTAAGCTTGTCGACATGTTCATATCTGCGTTTGGGCGCGCAGTGTTTTGAGCTAAGATTTGAGTTCGCATCTGCCAGGAAGCCCCGAGTACCGCCGTCAAAAAGCCAACCTCCAAGAAGAAGCCGAAGGTGAAGAAGAAGGGCTTCATATTCCCCAACAGGAACCTCGAGGTCCGGGACGATTACGAAGTCACAGACATTGTTCTGGGTGAGGGGATGTTCGGCATCACGCGACTGGTCGTGGAGAAGAGCACCGGCCAGAAGTTCGCTTGCAAGTCCATATCGAAGTCGAAGTTGCACACGAGGGAGGAGTTCGAGGACGTGAAGCGCGAGGTGGAGATTATGCACCACTTGGAGGGCCACGAAAATATCGTGCGGATAAAGGCTGTGTACGAGGACAGAAAACACGTCAACATAGTAAGGAAAATGCCGCCCCGATGCGACAAATAATCTGAGGATTAAGATCTGGATTCCACATGCTTGAAAAGTATACAGATAAATATGTCCTGAGCAGTTATGCCGATTGTTCAATTGCACGTGTACTGTTATTGTGGCGCGCATGCCCCAAGCGATGACACCTGCGCTTGTCCTCATTTTCGGCTGACACTGTAGTATGGAATCACAGTGAGATTACCGTTAGTGCTGACGTCAGGACTATGAGTAGGAACAAAACTGAAGCAGGTTGTTAGCCATCGATAAGCGACTCTGATTTGTGTTCTCTTGTCGGCTGTCGCTCAGTAGATAAGCAGCAACAAGGCAGCTGACAGCAGAGGCCGGCGGATGCCCCATGACGCCGTCTCTTAAATACCGTCATTCTTGTTTTCAGCGCGTTGCAATCTTGGTAAAAGCGGGCAGGGCCACTACGTAGTTGCGTATAGTTGCGTATACGCGCATCACCTTCCTCTTGTTGCCGCCCCTGACGAATGGCTGCTTGGGCTCTAAACGCGCCGTGCGGCGCCGATGTCGTGGCGTCATGTGCCGCAGTGCCCCCCAGGTCATGGAGCTGTGCTCGGGCGGCGAGCTCTTCGACAGCATCGTGTCCCGCGGCCACTACAGAGAGAGGGACGCCGCGAACATCATCCGCACCATACTCTCCGCCGTGGGCCACTGCCACGCCATGGGCGTCGCCCACCGCGACCTTAAGCCCGAGAACTTCCTGCTGTCGGAGGAGGGCCCGGGGGCCCAGCTGAAGATCACGGACTTCGGGCTGTCGGTGTTTTTCAAGGATGGGGAGACGTTCACGGACCTGGTGGGCAGTGCGTTCTATGTGGCTCCCGAGGTGCTGCATAGGATGGGGTACTGCCAACAGGTGCGCGATGGGCAAGCTGTGACTGATGGTCGTGGTCGGTCCCCACGCGTCACAGAGATTTATCCCCTGCACTGAGTACAAGTGCTTTGTGCACTCGAGCAGTACTTGTGCTAAGCACAAGTGCAGAGCTAACTAGCAGTTGAAGCCTTCAATTGATAGTTTTTGCTGTCAGACTGATGTTGCTGGTAGCAGCTGCGAAGAGAATTTTGCATGCTTCTGAAGTGCTGCACCGCATTGAGCGATGGAAGATGGCGATGGGCGGGACCTCAATGTGCAAATTGTCGACCGTTAATGATCAACAGTGGCAGCAATTAGTAGTGCGGCGTACCGAGAAACCACACATCCATTGTCACCATAATTGCCATTGGCCAAGTGCTACGAAAATTGCTCCATATATGCGTCAATATGAGTAGTGCCTCGTGATTTATAGGGACAACTCATGGCTGTTGGCTCCTTTAGCAGGTGTCAACAGTGAGACAACGACTTTGGGCCGTAGAGTCGAGGGGACGGCTCTATGACCAGACTAGCCACCACTACCGATACTGAATGCGGTGTTGTATATTATTGTCCCATAAGCACATGAATTTAAATACAAATATAATTATAAATAAAAATAAATATGTAATATAAATATATACATATATAATTGTATTTGGATTTCTGTCTGAACATTATTGTCACAAAAGCGAATTAGATTTCCTTTCCAGTGGAATGGCTGAATGTCCAAAGCACTTACCCACTTTGTCTCAAAGGATGGCACCATAGCAGTTCGTCTGTTATTACTACTTCCTCCGTCCAAGGATAAATTTCGTCTATTTGAAAGAGAAATTTCCTATATAAATGGCAACTGAATTACAAAAGAAGGACAGAATTGGAAAGATTGGGCCTCAAAATCCTTCAGCTCCAATTTTCAAGAAAAACATACCAGCCATCAACCCTGTGAGCAACTTCCAAAAACTGCCCTGGGTCTGTCCAAAAAAGCTCGTTCAGATTCCGCTTTCCCAGGAACCCGTCAATTCTGGGACGCTCCCGTGCTTGCATGTAGCAACGCCCGTCGTAGCCGCCGCCGCGGTGGAAGGGGAATCCAGCAGGCGGCGTAGCTCTTGCCAAAATCACTCGGCTGTGCTTGGATACTTCCCGAAGGTGACCATTGCCACGCCAATGCCGATGTTTGAAATCAGCGATGCGCTCAATCTCCGATGCGCGGAACTTCTCTGAGCGGAAAAGTCCAAGATGCAAGACCTTGAAGGCTGGAATCAGTACTGGGTAGCTCTGAAATGTTGCGTTGTAGACTTGCTTGGACATTCCACCTCTGTAGATTGATGAATCGAAGTTTTGGTGTGCATATCAACCCAGAGTCCACATATGGCCCCTAGCTGCAAATTCCTGCGCACGGTACTCAATTCATCACAGCCTGAGAGTCACTATTACTTCAAGAGACACGACTTTGCCCTTGTAGCCATTCTCCTAGCCCTTGATCCTTTCAACGGCCAGAACAATGGCAATTCGCAATTACATGCACAATGGCCGATTCGCTACTTGTCAGCGATTGACTGAGGCGATGGCCACCGCCTTGTCTGGCACCTTGTCGAGAGGATTGGGAGGCCTTCCGCGCTTGCCCTACTGGCAGCGATGGAGGCCCCAAAGTCGTGATACAGAAATTTTGGCCTGGAACATCGCTCCAATCTGCCGGATCGATCTTGAATTGTAGCCATAAACCACGGCAAGTTTGACGATCTGATGCTTTTGAAACGCGATTTCCATCGCCGTACTTCTTTGAAGGCACCGCGATGACCTCCAGTCTGAACGGCGTGGATAGTCTTGCGCTGGTGGCTTTGTTTTCGCCACTGCAAAGGCATGCTCCTCAAAACAGCGAAAACGGCCGGTTTTTGCTGCAATGTCAAAAACCGACCGTTCTCTGGCCAGAGGGCCATTATTACAGAGTACAGCCAAATCTTCAATACTTACTGAATTGTCCTGAATTTTAATAGTATACTCTTGATTCACAAGCACAACTTTGTGTGAAATTTCATTGAAAACTCTTGTGAGCAAGATGAAGAACCAATGCTCCCAATCCATACAAGACAACTAATCTTGGACGAAGGAAGTACATGCTTAACAAGAATGCTCATTGACCAATGTCCATATAGTAGCTAAGTGTCAAAAAAATAAAATTTTACGTCAATGGTGGCGCGTTTGCTCAGCCAATGCCATTGCTATCATGTGACGCACTCTTGGTGCTAGATTAAGCAAGAGGCGCAAAACATCCATCCTCGAATCGAGAATCGGACGCCACGGCGACGACAACCACCACAGCTTCAGCCTGTTTCCGTTGAATTTAAATTCAAGGGAAAATGACAAA
>CAJHUC010002321.1:0-30131 GCA_905146915.1 Ostreobium quekettii | reverse complement strand
TAGTGGACACACCGGTAGCACGTTCTCAAGATCTCCTGACCTTCCCTCTTTTGGAAGCAAAAGTGCCCCGGGGATGTCTTGTGTAGTTCTTGCACAACAGCCCCATGTTGAAGTCCTGAAGGCACACCCTTGTCCTTGCATGGACAACCAGTTGTTCAGACAATTCATAGGTATGCCATGGTTGTCATGGGCAACAACATTTGGACGAGTGTGCCAGACGGCTTTGCAAAGTGCAAGGGGAGCACAATGTGGTAGTCCGCATGAATTGCATTTGTTGGATATGTGGCAAAATGCAGCCTTTGTACCTCATGTGTAAAGCTCACAATCATCCAAATGAATGGCCATGTGCCACACTAGAGGCTTTCATGACCGCAGTAAAGGCACAATCGCTGGGGACATCCCTGGGTTCTCCTGGTGATGGGGGTTGGGGACGTTGCCAACCTAGGGCATGGACGTTGCCACATACAGGGCGGTTTCCATCCACAGTATCCCCTTCACCACATGTCACTGGGCGTCCCCGAATTCTGTCCCCGCCTAGCAGAGGGCTCACATCCCCAGCATCCCCAGGACCCCACATTGCTGGGCGTCACCGAATTTCATCTCCCGGTGGCCGAGGAGGAGCGTTTGCATGTCCCCACATCCCTACGGGGTAGTGGACTCACTTGTGGGGCTTTTAAGGCTACTGGACCCCTGTGGCACGCGGGGGCGTGGGGGCATGGGGGCGGACATTTCCCTCCTGTTCTCCCTCCCCTTGGGGGCCCCTTGAGGCCGTTGGCCCTCATGGGGACATGGGAATGCGGGGATGTGAGGGCAGTCATTTCTCCCCTCGGGGCTTGAGGCCCCCTAGCTACAATGGGGACGCCCAGCGACCTTGGGTTGTGGGACGTTGGGACGGAATCATGTTGTAAGCTAGTGACGAATTCTGGGGATGCATGGTGACATGGGGTTGTGGGGATGCTAGGGGGCGGAATCGCTTTGCTGGTCAGGGACGGAATTCGGGGACAACCCACCCCCACCCTCCACTTTTGGGAGCGTCACCGGGGATGTCCCGGCTATCCCTGGGGATATCCTTGGAGGTTGGGCCTTTTCTCCATGACCGCCCCTCAAAAGCTTTGGTCCTGGAATGGGTTAACACATCTGATTCGACCAATGTATTGTTATTTTTGCACAAAAGAATTGAGAAGGGAAGCATAGCCTGAGGCTCCACAACAGGCTGCAAGCTACCTCCAATCACCCAACACCCACCTAATTGCTTTGCTTTGCAAATACTATGATATAGTGGCAATTTTTGACCATGAGCCAGCAACAATTGCGGAGATCCTTTTGTTGATGCTCTATGGTTCAGACAATTGTGTCCTCACCTAGGAGGGCCTTACTATGATGCCAACCGCACAAACCTTACCATTACCACTTGTGGTGCAAATGTACCTAACAAGCAGTTTCAGCAACAAGCAATTGGTCACCAAGTGTGGTATCTCAAGGCAAAAATATGCATAGACATTGGCACTTTTGACAAAGTTTACGGATTGACACACACCAATGGAAAATAATGGACTTGTAGAAATAGGGATTGCAACAAAGTATAAGATTGTTGAGCCAACTCCTGTGC
This sequence comes from Ostreobium quekettii, assembly GCA_905146915.1. NCBI lineage: Eukaryota > Viridiplantae > Chlorophyta > Ulvophyceae > Bryopsidales > Ostreobiaceae > Ostreobium > Ostreobium quekettii. The sequence continues at coordinate 28,522 of CAJHUC010002321.1, read as the reverse complement.
CACAATAGATTTTCAGATATGTTCATAAAAAGGGTGGTTGTGCTAGTTTGACAGAAAGTGGTTTAAGTTTACCCGTATAGCAACTCCCATAATATCCATAGGGCTTTAATGAAAGAGCAAACTCAATGCTCTTATAAAACCTTCCAAACCATGGCCTTAGGCTTGTTACTGTCACTTGGCACCCATTTCCTAATTGGATAATTTCTTGGCAACACTAACAGCGTATTGTCCTGCCTTCTTCTCATGCGAAAACCTCACCTCTTGTTGTTGAGTGCTGGGCACTAGATCGCATCAAAACACACCCTTGAGAATAATAACCTCTCTGCTAGCCTTGCCCTAAATTCAGTTGATAAATCATGGTGGCTTTGCACCCCTTACGCCTCCTGCAAAGCCATAACATTAGGAGTTAGTGTGCCACACGTGAGGTTATGTCCAAATTTATCCCATGTCTCATGCACGCCGCCATAAATATGTAACGGTTGACTCATGCAAGTTGTGTAGCATTGCAGGGCTCTTGGCAGCAACTCGACTATTGTGGCTTGCAAACTAAACATAACTATATATCACCACCCAGCACCTTCACATTCACTACCCTTTGTTATTTGACCTGTTTGCCTTCCTAGCCGCTTTTTGCCATTGACAAATTGATAAATAAAGGCACAAATAGCATTGCGCTACATTGTCCTTATGTGGCATTATTCATGTAGCAATGCCCAAACTATTGTGTTCATGGGCTGTCGTCACCAAACTTTGTGCATCAAATTGTGGCGACCTTGGCTAGCACCATCCAACACCACTCCCCTCAAGGTTCATAGGCTTCACTTGCTTATCCAACAACCCTCTGTGCACAGAATAATATTGGGCACACAATGCAAATAGCAATTGATCCCTGCCACAAAAGTGTTCCCATCCACAGGGTGAAAGTGAAACAAAGAGAAAACTAGGCACAATACCCTACAAAAGTAGGTGTGCAGCTTGTGAGGCAGAAATTGGTCCAATTTCCCTAACTTCATTAATGGTCTACTAAAACTGGATTTGACTAGATGTGGCCCCCTGCATCTCAAGCAACAAACAAGCAAAATCACTGCTCATGTGCGTTTGCACATATGGGCAGATATCCAAGGAACTCCCTTAGACTGCCCCATCCCTGCGTCATATACTCTCGGGCTGAATGGAGTATCCCAGAAATATAGATATCCACAATTCTGCCAGCAACAGGGACATAGGCACCCTCCACTTCCAGAGCACCTGAAATGTGTATGCCAATCGCCTTCCACGTGTTTAGCACAGAATGGCCAAGGGCCACTGGTGGCTTGTGCAAGACCCTCTTCTATTGCATCTGCAATAGAGCAAGGACATGCAGCGTATGCACCAAAGCAATGCATTCGCATCTTATTTACATTTGTATATAGAGGAGGGACGAGTGCACTTCGAACAACCTCATCCCTACATCACACAACACCTTCTTCCATGAGCTAGAAGAAGCATCCCACAATTATAGAAAACACTGTGCCGGTAGCACACGCATAGCCCCTCCCCTTCAAGCTCGCCTGAAAGTAGCATAACCCATGGCTTCCATATGTTCAACTAGATCCACCTATCATTCCAGCTATGTCCAGAACCAGTGAGCTTCTTCGTGGTGGAGGCGGTGGTGGGGAGTGGAGGGCTATAGCACGGAGGTAGGGTTGACAACACCAAGGGTTTTAAGCCGTGGATTAAATGATGCACTTTTAAATTCTGGCTTTTGTTGGCAAATTCTAGTATTCACTACAATGGAGTCACGTTATCCCCTGCGCCTACCCCTACCCCTACCCCCCCCCACCCCCACCACCACCCACCTTCATAGCCTTTATGATGTTTATGACCCTCATAGCCTCTTCATGGCTTCCACAAACTTTATGGCCTTCACAACCTTCATGGGCCTTCATGACCCTTATGAACTTTATAGGATTTGTGGCCCTTGTAAACCCTCATTACCTTCATGGCTCTTATAATTATTCACGGCCTTCATAGCCTTCACGGCCCTTATGGCCCTTTATGGCCTTCATGATTTTACAACCCTTCTTCACTTTTATGACCCTTATGGCCTTCCATGCCTTTCATGACCTTCACAGACCTTCCTCACCTTTATAGCCCTTATGGCCCTTTGCAGCTTTTGTAGCCCTCCATGTTCTTTATGACCTTCATGGCCTACCTTCAATTCCATGGGCCCTATGACCTTTCATTGCATTTTTGGCCCTTACAAACCTTCATAACCTTCATGGCCCTTACAAACCTTCATAACCTTCATGGCTTTTATAACCATTTATGGCCCTTCATGGCCTTTTATGGCCCTTCATGGCCCTTCATAGCCCTTCATGGCCCTTCATAGCCCTTCATGGCCCTTCATGGCCCTTCATGGCCCTTCGTGGCCCTTCGTGGCCCTTCGGGCCCTTCGTGGCCCTTCATGGCCCTTCATGGCCCTTCATGGCCTTTCTTGGCCCTTCTTGGCCCTTCATAACCTGCATATCAACATCGCCCTTTTACAGCCGGTAATAATAGGTATCGGACAACCCTCTAGTGCCGAACACTTCGGTGACCCCTAATGTTGTTTTCGTCAAGTTTGTTGTTCCTCTTTTCAGCGGGCCCCCATGGGGTATACCCCAGGATCCAGTGGAAAGGCGTTAATGAGGTATAGGGGGTCTATTTATCGCAACATTACTTAAAGTGGACCAATTAAGATAGGCATAGTCAATGGGCGTTGCCCCTAAAAGGATTAGTCAATGATAAAACAACAAAAGTTGATGTTGTAGAAATGCACACTACGTGGTCAGAGGGCACTCGCAGTGGCACTTAGTAGTAGGCGCTCGAGTCGGAAGCCAGTTGTTGTTTGAGTCAGGATGCTTAATTGGGTATGCTCGCCCCAGTCACTACAAATCGACCCATCCTAGGGCCTCACCTCCACCGTTCCTGAGCCAACAATGACGGTGTCTGGAGCCTGATGCATAGCACATGGGGAATGATGTGGACAGACGCCTACCCGAAGGTTGGCGGCCATGCCCAATGAAGTAGGAGCCGAACGCTGGGTCTACACATTGGGCACCGCCAGGAGATCCACCCCAGCAATACTGAGATTATGGCCAGTGAAGCTACTCAACCCAAGTAAGGAGCTACCGAAGACATGGGGCTTTGAGTCACGTAGAAATTAAGATGACTGAAGGGAAATATGCCCTCAGATAGGCTGACAAAGACCTGCAAAGGGGGGCACGGTGACCAGATAGCAAAGACGGAAAAGCAGGGATAGAAAGGCCAATAGCGCTCGATCGATAGTTCTATCCATGTGGGTCCAAGTGGGACATTACTTGAAAGAGTGGTGGATACCCACTATTTGAAGAAGACAATCAGGAAACAAAATGAAAAAAATAATGGTGCATATACCTGATCCACAGAAACCCCCAACATATGAGAAGAAATGACTAATTTGGCAGCAGCTTTTATACGGAAAGTGCACACACTGTATGGTATTAATGCTGCATTCTAGGCAACAAAATTCCCATGGTGTTCGCTTCCAAATCCAGGTTGCTTCCAAGCTTTGGCGAAGCTTTGTCCAAGTAACGTGACTTTGAACTATTTCTGGACTCCGCAAATTCATGCAACATGTTTGTGTATTGCACCGTAGCAGAAAAGCAGAGAATGGAAGTGTGCAAAACTGCCGAAGCTCAAAATTATATATAATATTTTTGTTGAGTGCTCGTATTGTTTAGTAGCAATACGCAGCTCAAAAATATCTCCCCATTCTCAAATAAAGGACATCGCTATCAGGCCAACTCCTTTTATATTTGTCTAACCTGATATTGCGCCAGCTTGCGCTGCCATAAAATGACAGTCCATGGGTAGTAATGTCCGTTCGGCGCAGAGCTCAGTGTCAGGTGTATACTCAACAAGGGATCTGTGTGCCGCAGGTAGGGCACATTATAATTGAAGAATTTGGCGTCATTTCCCTACAAACACTTTTGAGATTTTAAGTTGAAAAATCTCCGTCCACAGAGAAAGAGGCTCGACCGTAGAACCACGAACAACATGCTCCAGTCAACGCCCCAAAGGGGAACCAACTGGCTGCACCACTCACCGCGGCTGCTTTGAATCCTGCTGCCCACCCACCACACGCGCTGTTTTCGCGGTGTCTTGCTTTAGGCGGCGTTAGGCAATATCATTGCTTGATATATCTGTCTCGCTGTGCAGCGTTTGGGTCTCAACGATTTGGAAATATTAGTTGGCGCGGAAGGCAATCTCAGTTTTTGACGCCCCAACATGGGTTTTCCTAGGCTCGCTGAAAACGACAATATTGTGGCTTGTCACTACTAATAGGCCAAAGGCTGGAAATGAGATCGCCATCGCATCAGTCACAAGCGACTGGGTAAAGAGAAGCCAGGGAAACACCGGACGAATTGGCAGAGCTCGAACTGGCTACGCTTGTGCGGAACGCTTGGTTGGGGTGGGTTGCATTGATAGCCCTGGCGACTGGAGATTGCGCTTCGACCTGGTCTTGAAGCGGAGAAGCGTTCGCGGGGCACCGGGGCATGAAACTGAAGCAGCACGGTCACTGGTGATAAGCGATGGCATCTGCATGATCCCGGAAGTATCGGTGGTCAGGCGGCATGCAATATAAGCTAGCTGTGTTGTCACGTCGCAGAGACAACGAGCTATATCGTGAAGTCAGCACCGTCGCCTGTTACTTCTGTCAACAGTAAACGCAGCTGTCAGTTCGCGCAGCACATTCCTTAGCCCCACCATCACAATCAGCGATGCGCTGGTCATCTGCGCTGCCAGCTTGCGACAGATTCCCTCCTTGCAGAGGCTGACTCCTCGTGGGCTCCTGGGCTGTCTTTCTGAGGCGGACCCCACACCCAACCATTTTGCAAGACCGTCCACAAAATCACACAGACCAAAGAACAAGCTGTCGATCCATCAATAAATCCACGTGTATAGGGTTGCGCTTCATGACGTTATCATCATTTGTTGATTTCTGTGTCCATATGCATGTTCTATGGCAACATAGGTGGCATCACATGAATCCGACTCCTTGCTGATTCCAATATTTACATTCGAGTTTATGTTTCAGCCAAATAACGTTTAAATAGCTGGGCGACCATATTTTGCCATGGTGATTTTGCAGCTTCGTGCTGGACCTGATCAAGCACACTCATGCACAGAAGTTACCCCGGGACGCTTTTCAAGCGCTCTCCGGATGCCAAGGCCGTTTGGGGCACACTAATCTGCAGTGCGCAATGCTGAATGAAGTCGGTGGGCACCGATGTGTCACTTCTTTGGTATCAGTGGCTCCCACGTGGCGGCATACAGCTTTAGATATATCCCCCCCCCCCTCACACCCTACACCCACTAGCAAGAAAAGGATCAAAAAGTGCTTTCTTGCGAACACATGTATATACATTCCATCAGTGTTCTGCATGCAAAACACGAAAAAAGCGAAGATAACCCAAACCCGTCAACATTGTACATTTTTGAACACGTGTTATTTGGCCCCTTTTTCCTAGTGACCTCCACCCCATCCCACCTCGTTGTGGAGGTGTCTGTGCACCTGGTGATCCCCGTGAGGACATGCTTGTGAGTGAGACCGCACAACGGCATCCAACCTTCTCAGCTTTTTGGCAGTACGGGTGTGCAAGGAGAGGCCCCTTAAATCCAGCCACCAGCACGTCGCTGACCTGGCGGCGTGGGTGACGTTGGAATCTGTCTTGATGCTTTGAGAATCAAGAGGAAGGTGAATCCGGCCGATAGTCCGCTCAAGAACGCCCAAGCGCTTAGCAAGAGGTGGCGCGGTGCTGGTGGCAGTATACGAGACAGCGAGCAGTCTTTAAATGCTTACAAATGTTTAAATTTGGCAATTTTAATGTGTAACATGCATGAGTAATCCCGTCCCATCTCCGGTTGTCCACCAGAAGATGCGGCAAGCAAAGGCTTCAATCTCGCGTCAGTTGAGTTGTCCGCATCAGCCCCGGCAACAAGAAGGCCAGCACACTTGGTTGTGACTCTTGCATACGCCGAAGGGACGCAAACCAAGCCCCGCGCTTATTCAATGACGCGACAAGACGGTGCTCCAGGACCCCGTGACGTCTTTTCCACGTGCAGCAAGCCGTGTGACAGCAGCACACCGAGTGCGTGCTGTCCCGGACCTCTGGCGCAGATGCCACCTCGCTGGCACGACGGGGACCTCCTTCACGCGCGACTGTCGTTCACCGATGGCGCCTTGCCGATGCGCCGCTCGAGCGCTTGGAGCAAACGGCCTTGGGGGGTTCATCGCGCTGATCATCCTGGCGGCCTTGGCCGGTCAAGGTGCGCTGGTCCGATAGCCGCGTTCGTTAGGGCTGCGGAGCTCCATTGGCGGGACGCTAGAGCCTGTGCCACCGCGCACGCAGGGCCACCCTGGGGATGTTTTTCAGGGATGACCATTTCTGTGGGCACGTGCCCTTGAGTGTTCCCTTGAAAATGCCGCCGAGCTGCCGCCAATGCCAGGGAGCAGGGGGCTGGCCGAAATGAATCCGTGGCCGCATGCCGTCAATGCTGTGGGCAAAGTGCCTCACCGTCGCCTAAGTTGCGGCTGTCAAGAGATCGAACAGACTGGAATGTCGCCCGATTGTCACCCAGGTGCCCTGGGGCACCGCTCAAACGTCCTCAACGATTTCAGGCTCCAGACGATCAGGTGCCTTGCCTGCAAGATCTGATCTGGCAGGCGTTCCTAATGCCTCTTTGCAGGGACGGGCGTGGGTTCCAGGCGCCTGCATCAGGCTGGTGGCATCAGGCCAAGAATCGCGGTGAGGAGTTCTGTCTTTGAAAGCGGTGAATCCGTCCTGGCCATATTTGCATGTTTGCTATTATCAAGGCAGCAGATGTTCAAGCAGCCCGATCAAACAGCACTAAGTTGGACACGTTAGTGGTCATCTTTAAGCATTCCGAATACTCAATCGAATTTCATGGTCATAGGAAGTTAACAAGAAAGTAGACAGGACTTGAAAGTGAAGTGGATGTTCAGGTGCCCTCTTGGCCCTTCGACTAAGGCTACAGCTGAAACAATCCCTGGGAAATGGCAAAAGGAGGGACATAGTGGTGAAAAGAAATACCATTGTCTTGTTTCATTGAAGCATTGTCCCTGCAACCTTTGTTGGTGTAACAGCCTGTGGTTCTGACCTGTCCATGTGATGAAAATGTGCTAGAGAAATGTGCAACCCACAACTTCTCTTGACCGTTTCAGTTTCTCAACGTTGAATGGCTGGACACAGTGTAATGTTGTTTTGAGATGACCTGCTATGGAACAAATGTTGGCTGTTTTGGTGCCAATGTTGGCCGTCTAAGGTCCAGCAGTGAATTGTGCCATGCTGTGCTTCCACCAAAACCTGCACCATTGCCTATCTGGGAACTGGTGTAAGGCACAGCTCCCAATGTGATCAGAACGTGAATTTGTGCATGGGGCTGGCTGCTTCCATGCTCTGATGGATAGGAACATGGCTGTGATTGTGCAGAATGGAAAACCTGCACCATGTGGCCGTTTCCCATACATGGCGTCTCTGCGCGATAGGACAAATGCACACAAATGTGGCGGACTGCTGATACATTCAGATTGGGTGCTGACAGCAGCACACTGTGTGGATCCAAGCAATCCCAGTTCGATCGGAAGATCACCCATCATTGTCATAGGTGCTTGCCTCCTGGATGATGTGGAGAACGAAAATGGTCGTGTGGAGGTAAAGGTCACATCACATTAGATTTTGAACTTTCTGTCAGCTTTGGCATGGGGATGGTGGGAACTTCTGTCATTGTACAAAATAAAAAATGAAGTACTAATTGGCACACTTGTTTGTATGACACATTTAACAGAGTCCATCAGGCGTTTCAGATAGTCCTGATTGAAGCGGTGTCACTGACAGCAGGGCCGCATGCACAGGAAAATATATAGGATAATTCCACCATCCTGTTTTGTTGTTTTGCCACCACTGACACCACTCCAAACTCCACCAATGTCAGCAGGGTGTTGTCCCTTTCCACCAGTATCTTCAGGCAGGGTGGGGTATCAGTGGGAATCAGAGGGCAATGTCTGCGGGGGTTTGAAGAGGAGCATCATTGCAAGGTCATTGGTACCATTGGTGCATTGGCAGGAACCCACATTTTGGTAGTGTTAGGAGGACATGTCCCAGATGCCACAGCATCCAAAGTCAGGGGCTCCAAAATTTATTGAAATTGATGGAGGTTGGCGCTCTCAAGGCCCCAATGAGTTGCAATCATGGAAACTCAAGCATAGATTGTCCAAAGACTGCTCCCATTGTGAGGAGGAGATGGAAAGGCTTTTGACTCAAAACATTGCAAAGAGTTCGATTTTGAATGTTGACACAGGATTGCAAGCACTCACGGCATGATAATGCTCATTTACATTGGTTGTAAAAAATTCAATCTTTAGGAGCAGCTCCTGAACTTAACTGTTGTTTTTTCCAGATCATTTAGCATTGAAATGTTACAATGTTGCAGTTTGCTGTGACAACGAACAAACATGAGTAGACAACTGACAATGAACAAACCATGCAAAAAGATCAGCAACACTGGTCTGGAATTCATGTCCAATATTGCCTTTGAGGTGCAAGGGCAGTGTTTTATCATGTTCTGTGACAAATGTAACCAAAGGATTTGAGCAGTTGGTTGTGGCAGTTGGCAGTATGGTGGACCAAACTAAAAACCTGTATGTGGAATTGTGCAGATGATGATTCCTCAGAAGACCATTATCCACACTGGATGGACAGGCAATATTGCTGATGGAAACGACATTGCTCTAATGAAATTAGAAAAGGAGTCCAAGCACATCCCCATTTCTCTGTCAATGGAAGATGATGAGCCACAGTCAGCTCAGTATGTGACCATCGGTTGGGGGCAGCAAGGGAGTGGCAGCAAGGGCAACAGCAATGTACTTCAGCAAGCAGCGCCTATTGACATTTTGAGCAGGGAAATATGCAATGCCACATCTGAAGCTACCTGGGATGGCATCATAAAAGGCTCAATGTTGTGCGCCTTCAGCTTCCTCAACCAGGATATCTGTGCAGGTACGGACAGCACCTGGCAATCATGATGCAAATTGGAATACCTCCAGCTCTGCAAAATGATAATACCTTGAAAGATTTTTCATGCAAAATGTCTATAACGCCAAAAACTGCGCACTGTGCTCACGACCACGTTTTGATTACAAATGTGCACAAACAATTGTGTGTGCGAAGGTTGTTCGTGGGGCACAGCAATTACGCTAAACATGGCCATGTGTGCAAGAATAAATGTGTGCACAGCGTGCGCATTTATCCTTGCCCTCTGCTAGTGAAAACCATTGTCAATTGCCACTGTTTTGCCACGTTTCCACCAAAGAAAACTCATACACTTTGGATGATTTCGCACCAGCTCCTCATCCTGGGAATGCACACTCCACATGCTCACATTTGTCTTCGCCCTCTGCTAATGAAGACCATTGCCCTCTGCAACTGTTCCGCCACGTTTGGACCAAAGAAAACCCATGTGCATTGGGTGACTTCACACCAGTTCCTAGTCCAGCGAACGCATGCACCACACGCGCATTCATCAGACAAAGGGATTCCCTTTCTGTGCAACATCTCGGTTGTGCAACATTGCCCACTGCCACTGTTCTGCCACGTTTGGACCAAAGAAAACCCATATGCGTTGGTTGATTTCCCACCAGTTCCTCATCCAGCGAATGTGCGCCCCACACGCGCATTCACCTGACAAAGGGATTCCCTTTGCGTGCAACATTTCAGTTGTGCAGTTCTGCCAGACTGCCCAAAACACCCCTTTGTGTGCAAATAGTGTGGAATCATTCAAATTGGAAGTTTCCCTTGCACAGAAGTCACAATTCTATTAGAGCCATTTTGCATGAAAGGGTGCTCTTGCTTTCCTTTTCGATTTGTATACAGTAGTGTCCAAATAGTGAAGGGACCAACTGATATGACCCATTCCTTCTATTGCCCCTGTATTTGACTTGCTCCCCAATTTCTGTCAGCTCCCAAAAGAATGACACCTATATTTTTATCCTCCAAAATGCATATTTATGGTGTGCACGAGTGGGCCACATTTTGGAAAATAACTCATCCAATGGTATGAGAAAATAACTTGTGCACTGCAGTGCTGTGGAACTCAATGTGAATGTCTGCTATTTGAAAGACAAAATTCATGACATGGAATATATTTTGGGTAATGTGAGCATCACAATGTCCATGCTGCATGCTCCACTGCAACTACTCCTGCTGCCATTGTACATTCTGTCTGAAGCCTGTAACTAGTAGGTGTGAGTTGCCATGGTCCCACACTATTCAACTACCACAACAACTTCATGGTTTTCACAGCTATTTCTGCCATTGCATGCATTCAACGTTGCCATAAACCAGCAAAAAACCCTCACCATCTATCATCTGTGGGCATAAATCCATGCAATTTTCATTCCAGGGGGTCTTCAATTATCATGTTTGCTTGTTAAGAGGTAGTCGGATGATAGACTTTAGGGATCGGAAAAACACAGTTGGTGAATATTGAGAGTTGGAGGACTCACACATTTATCAAGAAATGGAGTGTTTGGATGCCCAATGTTTTGCAGATGCGTACACAAAGGGAAGGTACTATGTCGATTTGGTTATGCTTATTGTCAAATTGATACCAGGGGGTGGGTGAGTGGGTAGGCCCAGACCTGTGATGCTGAAAGATACATAATTGACACAACACATGCACAAAATCGAGAGATGCCAAAACTCTATTGGAAGATGGCAGGAAATTCAGGTCCTATTCCGTAACATCCCTCAAGCATTCAATCTTTAAAGAAAGTCTCATATTGCTCCAAGTCACAGCCTCCATGGCTCCCCTGTCATCTACCATGGCCTGTCACATCTTGGTTTCCACCCCACTACAGCCGCTGCTACTTTGGCTGTTCCTCTTCATTGCATGCACAATACAGCTGTAACTCACTGTTGGGTAACCTTGCTGAGTCACGGTGGCTTGGACATAAGGATCGACACTGGGGAATGGGTGGGTGGGGTGTAGGATTGGTTACAAGGAAAAGAAAGAAAAACAGATTATACAAAGGGCACCCCCTCCTAGGCAAGTGTATGTAAGGCTCTTTTCCATGCTATGAAAAGATGATATAGAACCTCCAATGTGAAAGGATAAGCACACAACACAAGCAACTCAAAACCAAGACAACATGTACTCACACTAGTAGAACGGGGTATTTTCAGGACCAGGTCCTAGCGTCCAGGACCGCTTCCGGGACGGAGTCCTGGACGCATGGTCCCGGACGTATTTTGGCCATAAACGGACCGGTCCGGGGGGGGTCCTGAGGGGTCCCGGACGGAGTCCTGCGGTGGATGTCAATAATGATTGATTGGATAGGACGCCGTCCGGAGGCCCTAGGACGCCGTCCGGAGGCTCTCGGACGGGGTCCGGAGTGCTCAGGACGGGGTCCGGAGTGCTCAGGACGGGGTCCGGAGTGCTCAGGACGGGGTCCGGAGTGCTCAGGACGGGGTCCAGAGGGCGCAGGACGGGGTCCGGAGGGCACAGGACGGGGTCCGGAGGGCGCAGGATGGGGTCCGGAGGGTGCAGGACGGGGTCCGGAGCGCTCAGGACCGGTCCGGAGGGCGCAAGACCGGGTCCAGAGTGTGCAGGACCGGTCCTGAGGGCCCAGGACTGGTCCGGACGGCCCAGGACGGGGTCCGGATGACGCAGGACGGGGTCCTCAGCGAGTAGGACGGGGTCCTGAGTGCTCACCATGGTCAAGATGCTGTCCTCACAATGCCGTGGTATGTGAGGACGGCATCGCAGACGGCGTCCTTGACCGTGAGGTGGCTGCACACGATTGATGCGTGAGGTCGATGTTGAAGGGGCTGTTCGTTGTTCGCCTGAAGGAGCGGTCAGCGGCAGGAGACCAGAGGGCCAAAGCATAGCTTACAACTTTTGTATACAACTCCTGACCCACAGCTTGGTCGACTTCCATCGAATGCCAACTTCAACGCCGCAATGGAACGCAGGCCCCGGAATTTTCCCAGCGCCACCGTCGCCTTGCCTCTCTGCGCCCAGCTGGCTGAGAACTCTTGCCTGTGACGAAATGAGCACACCACAAAATTTTCAAATTTGCCAATGCCGCCACTTCAAGCTGGCCACCAAGCCAACCCGCGCTGCTCGCCACCACTACCACAATGCTCACCAGCCCGTGGCACCAGTAACGTGACACGAATCTGGCGAGCGCCTGGCTACAACTCGAAATTTTCAAACGCCAGCCCGCCCCTTGGCAAGTCAAGAACTCAAGGTGGCCGCCAAAGCCAGCCCGCGCTACTCCCCACCGTCACTTTAATGCTCACCAGAATGCTCGCCACACCATGGCGGCGACATCGCAATTGCACAGCTGTTGACCACCGCCTGCCCACAGCGCAAAACTTTCAAACAACATGCCCTGCCAAACTCACCAGCCACCATTTCGAAGCGGCCAAAACAACCCATGTTGCTCTCCTCCTCCTATTCGTTGACTTTCGAGCTGACTCTGCCCTCAAGGCACGCCCGCGACCAGGGCGCGTGGTGCAAGGCGCGGGGCAACAATCGTGCCGCTAGGTGGTCCTCTGTGCTGCCAATCAAACTCTTTGGGGCTGAGGCAGTTCCACAATTTGAGACCACATTGGCCGGGACTTGAGGAGTGACATTTGGGCGGAATCTGGCCAACAGACGCCTGTCGGTGCCCAGAGCCAGGAACCCTCTCAGCCACGGCCGAACGCCTGGCTGTGCGGCAAAGGGGCGCCCTAAACGCTGAAAGAGGCGCCCCAATGCCATGGTTCGTCTGAGCGACTAAATGGGCTACTCTTAAACAGACCTGGGTAGGTAGACAGCGAGAGCGGGAAAGGGGCAGTGCGCGATTGCCAAGCGCGCGAGACAATCCATCGCACACAAGTCTCAAGGACTGCTAGGGAGGGGCCCAGGAGCCCTGTAGGGGGGGGATCAAAGCTTTGGGAAGGGTGCCTACACTGCCCATTACCAACTTCCTCCTAAGAATTTTACAACACCACCCTGCCCCACTCAAGAAATGCGATGCTTGGCACTGTGATGGCAATAGTACTCAAAGGAAATTCACTGCCCATCAACTCCCTGGCCACTTGAGAATCCGATTAAGAATTCAAATGCAAACTGTATCTGCAGTGAGGATGAGCCCCTCACCTAACCACTCCAACCAAAGCCATAAGAAGTGAGTAGCAGGATGTGCACGACAGATGCACAGGTTTGGGACGTCAAGAGCAAAAGGCTAGATCACCTGCCACATTGCTAGGGACTTTGACCACAGGTCGCAGTCCGCACCTTGAGCGAGATTCCTGTGAAGCAGGACAGCCATCAGGGCCACAATCACAATGTCCTACACCCGGATTGTGGTGGGCATGTTGTTTTCCATCATCAGGTATTGGCCAAAGGGGCTCAATTCCCTCATATCTGTGAAACAGCAAGAAGTTTCGGGAGTAGACAAGAACTGGGTGCCATCACAAGGCACTATCAATTTTCAAGCAGCCTCCAACAACCTCAAAGTGCTTGGCAAGGGAGCCATGGAGCAAGACAACATGTGCTTGGGGAATCCCCATCAGGTACCTTCTAATGTACCTAATGTTGTGAGATTGTGGGTAACATGCTGAAAATTATGAGCCTGTATGGTATCTCAGCAGTCTGGAAATGAACTAGGGATACACCACAACACCATTTCAATGCAAGTGTGAAGAGCGCATATTAATAGGTGTACATGTTGCTTGACAACCACCAGAGCAGCCTTGAAGAGAGCACAAAAGAAACTTGCAGACAAGGGAGGAAGCAAAGCGGTCCTGCGTACCGTTCATGATCTCAGAATGTTGGTGCAGATGTCCTCAGCAGGTCAGTCCACAAGCCCATCCCTCTTCCTCCAAAGTTGGGTGCCCTTCACAATCTATGGATGAAGCTTCAAGCGCATACCAGCAGCACTAAGAACATCGAACTGCACCAGCTAGCGCATATCCAGAATGGATCCCCCAGCAACCACATCAGCACACCTGCGGAAAAACAACATTTGTTCAGCGGTGTCACTGCTGGCAGTTGAGAATGGGCCCCTGTTGCAAGACATTCACAATCTTGTTCCCATTTGCGACTATCACAGTGCTCTTGCCACCAAATCCCAGTCTCATGGTTGCCATTGTTTTACCACTATTGCCCTCAAAAGTTCCATACGCAATGGGCATTCCTCAGAAAGCGCAAGGGCACAGCCCGTTGAAGGCAAACTTGCAAGGAATGCAGCCATCAGTATTTGGCAAATCTAGCCTTGCACCCATCGTATTTGAGATTAAGTGCCCTCCAAACGGCCCAAGCTTCCATAACACAAGAGAATGGCCCAACAAAATGTTTGCCTTGCAGATGCTTGGGCATGATCCAGGCAAACCTGCCAACTGGCCAACTGGCCAATTGGCCATACAAGGTTGACAATCAGCATAACACATTCATTCCACAAAACGCAAAGAACTGCCTCCCGTACCTGTGTGTGCATCGGCAAAGGCTTTCAACACGCTCCCCCACTCCTCTTGCTTCTTGCAAATACATCACCACCACCTCGATATTGCAGCAGTGCTCGACCTTTGGCAGCGCCCCGGACACGGGACTGCGCCAGGATGGCGTCACGGGCGGTCCTGGGACAGGGCGGGGTCCCGGACGGGGTCCTGAGCGAGAACGGGGTCCTGGATGGCATCCCGGTCGCCGTCCTGAAGGGGATGCAGGTACGAATGTGCGCCAATGATGATGGCATCATCCGCCAGGACGGTGTCACCACTCAGGACGACGTCCCGGACGCCGTCCGGGACGACGTCCTGAGGGATGACATCCAGGACGGGGTCCAGGACGCCGTCCTCATCAGCCAGGACGGCGTCCGGGACTGCCGTCCTGGCACCCCCTGGTGTGAATGTTCACCTGCACAGCTGGTCGTGTGGTCCGCAAGGCGTCAGGACGCCGTCCGGGACGCCGTCCTGGCTCAGGAGCCTGTCTTGGGTGGCATTGTGGCATCAGGACCCCGTCCCGGACCAGGTCCTGGACGCCAGGACCTGGTCCTGAAAATACCCCGTTCTACTAGTGTCAGGGACCCTGCATGAAAAGTAGAGAATGTGAGGATTGTCAAGTTTAATGTAAGGCCTCCCATGCACCCAAGACCCAGCCACCCGTTGCTGAGCTCCCAAGAAATATCCCAAAGAAAAGGCTTCCAGCAACCCAAGGTGACCCTACACATCCTGTTACAGGTCCAACACACATTTTTTCTAAACAGCATCAGGGGGTCTCAGTTTATTGCTAAATGTTGCTAAGTTAGAAAATCGACATAATGCCTTCCCTATCACTCTAAACATGTAAAGGTCTCCAACTGTGGGCCTCTGTGCTCAAGTAAAAACTGCCAGTTTTATGCTTATTATTAACTGAAGGGTAATGATGTCTACTGGGTGGTCTATTGGAGCATCTGTGTGAAAAGGAATATGTGCAAATTGTATTCTATTGTGTATTGTTAACTGGATACTAACTAAGTCATGCAAATGAGCTAGCATGAAATTACATTGTAATGGATCTCTGCATCTGAAAACTGGAAGTTTGGTAAAGCTGCACCCAAGGCACATGGTTGTGTTGCATCCGCTTTTGTTGATTGCACTGTTCCTGCCCTGCCAAGGATCATTAAATGTTTGGTACCTTGTACAATGCCTATCTGGTCCCCATCTATACCCATCTTGAATTGTCATACACATCAGCAGAAATCTGTGATGGGCCAATTCATATGGCTCCCAAAATGCTACAAACCCTCCTTCAAGGCTTTTTTGGCTGTTGGCAGAGGTGCAACCAGCTACAAGAGTGCATTGCTTGGTCAAAAGCCACCACTTCCCATGCATAGCAGATCCCAAGAGCAGCCAACAACAGACATTTGGGGCTTCCTTATAGACAAACAGCCATTTTGCAACTGCAATTGCAAGTATATTGATTGTTAGGCAAGTGGCATTGTGCTTCATATCATGCCATTTGTTTTCAGCGTCATATGAATGTATGTGTTTTGTGAGTGCAAAATATGGGGATCGGCTTTGAAACGCACAAAGCTGTGTGCAAACTAGGATACTGAGCACAATGATAGGTTGTTGCTCATGATATTGTAACTCCCTAAGCTCAGCAACGACTCTCAATAGATCAACAGACTGTCATGGCCATGGTTGTCATATATTCAAACAACAGGTCATTGAGCGAACAAGTGATACGTAACTCTTTCCTGTGCCGATGGCCTACCACAGCCCTAGCATGTTTCCCACATCTACATCCTGTGTTTGAAATGCAGAAGTGCCTTTTCCTAGTTTGCAACACAGATTTGGAATTCCAAGCATGTAGCGAACACCATATCACAGTAGGCATCATCTGCTGGATGCACTGGTGTCCACTGTTGCCTTGAGAACACAGTCCTCTGCACATGCATGGCTATAGGTGCAATTGCTGCATGTCAAATTGCTGTTTTTGATTGCAGCATAAGCACAGAGCAATTGTAGTACATGTTTATTGGTGTCCGACATCCTCAAGAAGGCCTAAATAAACATATTGCATTTGGAATATGGTGTTCATCAACCCTAGCAAAATGGTGAAGTGCAAATCCTTCTTATTTCACATCATGCGGCGGAATAGGTGATAGTGGTGGGCCTCTGCTAGATGCTTTTGCACCTGCAGGAAACATCACAGCGGGCAGTCCCAGGTTTGATCTGGCAGTGGGAATCACCTCGTTTGGGGACAGCAACGACTGTGGTGTAATGACAAAGCCAAATGTCTTCACTAAAATTGCCAGCTTCAGAGGATGGATCGACGCAGAATTGGGGGTAAATTTTCGCATCAATCCTTGCTGTTGGTGCTAGATGAACTTTTTTTTACCCAATGATCCTGCAACACATTACAATAATTTTCTGCCCAAAGAGTAGCACCACTATTACCACCATTGTCCACTTCAATCTCTTCCACCAGACCATGATAGTCATGTAACTTTCTGTCATCTGTAAGGCCTGATATCTGCATTTCTGGCAACATGTCTATTTACTTGCTTGCATCCAGTACTGCAGACACTCACATTGCAACAATACATTTTATGCAGTGCTATCTTGTTCCCTTTCCCCAACCCCCTTCCATACACCCTCTGCTCCAGCACTGCAATAACTGCCCGCAGCACTCAATGACCTGTTCAAACAGATGTCTGTCCTCTTAGCACTCTAATGAGCTTGCCACCGCCTCACAACTGCTTTGATATTCTTGAGCTTTGGTGTGATTTGCATCATCCACTGTGCCCCTTTGGCAATCAGATTTAATGTACCTCTTTTGAGATTCTGCTGGAGTTGCTACGTGCGTGCTTGCATAGGTCCACTCCAACAATCTGCAATAACACGTTCACCATCATGGCACCAGAGTGAGCAGGTCACAGCCTTGGATATGTGGAAGCTGGTGCCCATGCGCTCTTTGGCACGCACAGTTTCATTCTTACAAATTGTCATTCATTCCTTGAATGAACTACATGTCCACCTGGCAACACTAGCACCTCCACATCCTTGGGGTCTGTTAGAAAAGCCTTCTCTCCATGCTGCTCTGGCTCCTAATTAGGAGCATTATAATGCTCCAAGTCGAGATTGTATGTGGCATTTTGCATTGGTTTTGCATAACAGACTCCCCTGCTGAGTCCGTAACTCTGATACTTTGGTTATCTGCATGCACTTGGCATGGCTTGACCCTTCGTTCTTGCAGCTCTACATCCTCCTTCAAACGATGTATGTATGCCTTTCCCATTGGTGGCGTGCTCCAGTCCACCAGATTGAGCAGAAGGATATCATCAGTAAGCATATTAAATGCTTATTTGGTGCTCCTCCATACATCTACATCAATATTGATGTAGAAATACAGAGGAACACCAATAGGTCTTTAATGGGCTTACTGATGCTGGTGCTTCATGCATTAATGCTGGTGTCATTGCTTCCAAGAACTTGGCGCTTGCCTCAACCTTTGAACGGTGGGCACGTACATCACCATGGTGGTGGTGTTTGTGGTGGAAGCATCAATTGCTTGCTTGATGTCGTAAATTTTGGCCACCGTGTTGTACATTATGGGTATCTGTTTTTCCTCAGTGGCCCCACTGCATACATGCAGTGGTTGCCCTTCCCCCATGACTCTCATCCCATCCCTTAGCCACCCAACGCCCTTGCCCCCAAATCCCCAACTGCCTGTTATACGCTTGCAAATTTAGTTGGGGATCTTGAGATCCATGGCCAACATGTTGGCCTGGCACACTGCATCCATGGAGATTGCTGCCTCAAGAAGTACCTAAAAAGAGCAGCATGACTATATGGACTGTGCACCACCACCTCAAACGTCCCTGAGCCTGCGCTTGTGATGCCTTTGTGCTATTAATGTAAACCTGCATTGTTGTGTGTTGTACATTCTTTTGGTGGTCTTGCATCATAGTGCCAGCCTCGAACATGGGCGGAACCTTATAGAACAAGGGTTTTGGAAGGGTTTGTCCAAGTTTGAAATGGGCATTATGAATCAGAAACGTCATTGATGAGGCTACTGCCTGGGTGTCCATGTGTCAAGCACATCTAATTTGATGGCAGCATCGAGCTGATTAGTGGACGAGCAATGGTTGATGAATGGTTCAATGTCATGCCCTTTCCACCCATTGTCCACGGTCCCATGCGTGTGCACGATGTCCACTATGAACACTTTGCCTCCATTAACAACCACTGACTTCCAGGCGCCTTCGAGAACCTGGCCACTGAGGCAATTGCTGTTAGGCATGCAGTATGAGCAGCTGAGCTGGACCATGCTGCTCACAGAAACATGGGACCACAGAAAAAGGACTGGAATAGACTGTGAAATCGATGGAACAGAGCCAGGAACTCTAAGGAGCGGATGTGGGACAGAAGGGAATGATATGGGACGGGAAATTTATTATTGAGAACTTCATTCCGGTGCATCAGCATTGTGTTCTGTCTGCCTGGCATGCCGTTTATGACCCATACCTTCCACTTTCAAGCCCCTTCTTTCTGTCTCAGAGTGCATTCTGCTCACGGCAAACCTGGCCTTCCGATTTCGACCATTGGGAGCACAGCTGTTCGGCGCATTGATGGCGCCACAATGTCCACGACGATCGATGCCGTTATGTGTGCTACCATCATGCTGTGCACCCACGGGGCGCACGCCGTGACGGCCTTTTGCCACTAGGTGGTCAACCTGGGTGGAAGCACCAGACAAGTGCTCACCCGGAGATACGAGAAGAGGGGCAGCGACATTGACACACCTTCACCTTGACTGCTCGTCTGACTCATGGTGTCGTGTTCGGTGGGAAAGGCGACCCAGAACATCCTGCATTTTCAAGACACATCGACCAGTAAATGGCTCATGGTGTGGGAACACGCCTAGTGCGATTGCTCGCACTGGGTATGGCCGTGTCAATGTGTGTGCAGGGCTCCCCCCCCCCCCTCCCTCTTAACTATGAGCACCTGTGTTGGCACGTCCCAGCTGGCTTTTGTGATCATGGTCAGCGGGTGGCAGGTGCCATGCCCTTGCAGAAGGCCCGTTACCCGTCTTCATGATCCATCCTGGCCCATGCCATTAGCCACCGCCCAGGCGCTGCAAACTCTCGAGTCCAAATACCATTGCTGAACCAGAGAAGAACGGAAAGTGTTACACATTTTCTGTTCCCATTCTCGCAGCAGACAAGCGAGGCCTAAGAATGGAAACCATACTTGTAAGAAACGGATTTAGAAAGGAAATTGCGACGGTTTAGAACATAGAACCAGGAAGAGGGAGTTGCTAAATGTTTATCCAATCGCATCCCATAATGCGCTGCGACACCCCACACGTGACAGGTGACATTCCAAAACCCTGATGACAGGCGGTTCAGTGGACCCTTTCATCTACATTCGCCTGATGCGCCCCACCCAAGTCACTGCATTTAATCTGCTCTGCGCCATGCACCGTCATACAAAGTCTAACATATCACAGGGCTGTTTTCTGGGTGCGCAGGCGAGAACATGAGATTCTGTGACATCCAGCACGAGTCTTGTGGATTTAGAGTACAGCAATATGAGCTGCCAAAAAAGTTCTACCGTGTGAGCTTCGCTTACCCGTTAAGTACGGATTTTTGATACATCAGATAAACTTACAATTGGCTCAGGTGCAGTTCTCAGGGCAAAATGAAGATGCTTGATTTAATCCCGGACGGAGGGGCATTGGCAATCTATGCGAATGACGGCTATAACTTGGAACGCATCTGATGCTGAATGAAACGGCGAACCTTATTGAAGCAAATATGTTACAGAATGTTGCGGTTCCTTGTTCACATGAAAGCCAGAGGAAAGTTGTATATTGTCGCCTGGAAAATGCACTCATAATGATTTTGGAAGACAATTTCTCAGTCCTGCTCCTGATGCACTTGGTAATGGAATGCAGATGCGCACTTTACATCATGCTTTGTGTGTTTCACTTGCAGACCACGAATCTCGCTATTCCTACCCCTCCTTCTCCTCTGCCGCCTTCTCCTCTTCCTCTCCCAGCTTCACCTGCCCCCCCTCCTGATACAGGGCCTGATTCGCCGGCCACTTTACCAAACGATCTCGAAGCCGCAATAGCCACGGCTGAGAAGTGCACTGGCAGCACGGGCGTTTGCTGCAGAACGACCGAGGATATCTGCAGGTGCACGCTGTCTGACCGCGAGTAAGTGAAAGTCAGCGTGAAGCAGCTGTGTTTACAATTGGCCCTATTTCCGAATCCTACCCATCCACCTGAAATGCAGTAATTAGTAGAGCTTCTATAACCACCGCGCTACATACCAGGCTGAAGTACATTCCCGTGCATGTAACCTTAAGTGGTCGCAGACATCTGCAAGGGCAAGTGACATCTAAGAGCGTTGGTGTGGACAATGGTTCCTTGGAAGGAGGTATTTGTTCATTATGCAGTGATGTTTTTGCCCAATTTCCGCTTGGTTTTGTTCAAATTGTCTCCGCTTCTGGATCCGTTCAGTTCATGCAGTACAATCATTGCTGCATTGGGTGGCGTGATGGAGAACGCGGTGCAGACATGTGGTCGCAGGTGACCATGGCATGCTGCATGTTGTTTCCATTATCGTTATGTGGATTCCATGCATTGGATTATGAACAGATGCTGATTTAAGTCCAGATGTTTCATGACCATGCTCTTTTGCTTTTCCAGAAGCGCAGTGCGATGCAGTGCCACGAAACAGGTGGGGGCCAACAGGACTCTGTGGACAGACACTGATCCGGACGCAAAAACAGGGGCATTCATGTGCTGGTGCGATAAGTAGGCGAGCGTCGGGAAGATGTCTGCCTGGGGCTAAGCCACGTGTTCCGTTGGTCGTGTATGTAAGGAATGCGGGAGCCTGTGCATGTTTCGAATGCCAGGAGCTGTTCCCGATTGGTGAATCGAAGGGTTGATAGGTAATACTGGTGGTGCTTGTTGCGACAGCGTGCCACGGTTTGCATTTTTGCTACAGAACCAAAATCATAGCATTGCAAAATCGATGTGCTGATGTAAGAGTACACAGAATGGTGGCCATGGCCCACATGGAATGGCTCGTCTTTGTAGTGGTTCTAAGGTGTCTTCCTGCGGAAGTGGCAGCTGCAGCGTCTAGAATTGAAAGCGATTAAAAATGAACAGGACAGACGTTGAAGGTTGACAAGGGCCAATGTGTTTAAACATTGTGTCTAAATTTAGAAGTCACAGCGGCCTGTCAGTGCGCAGTAATGGTCCGAATCAGCAATGCCGATGAACTAATGGATGGTCGAAATATTCACTTCTGGGATCTGAATTTCCACGGACTAGGACATCAACGAAGCAAATGCAGTGCCCATGGCATTTTGATTAAAAAATCTTCCACCTCGAAAAATCACAGATTTATGCTTGTCCTTCATGGCAATCGCTACACGAGCTGCGACTTCACTCCCACTTATGTGGTGATGCTGCAGATGCGGGAGATTGCAGGATCGAAATAGCTGCTGGAGTTTGTGAAATTTGGAACACCGATTGTCACTCCCGTGAATTGACATTGCGCCTGAGTAGACATTGTCGTGTTAGAACTCCCATTAACCAGTGAACTGACCAGCAACTAGTGGTAGACGTCGAAACACACCCTGTGAGTAATGTACATGACCGCAAGTGGAGCAGATACAAGGAGCAAACCTGACTGCCAAGAATGGAGGTGCATCCCAAGCATCACCGCCTACTGTCTGAATCAGAAACGCATTTATTCACCCTAATCACTTGCACAGGACTCAGCGACAATATGGATAATTCCCTATCCGAATGCTCCACCTGATAGTTTTATTGCTGTTTCCGAGCCAGCTCCTGTCCACCAGCAAGAATGCCCAATTTAAACCATCTGGACCGGACTTTCAGTTGGGTCAATCCGTTGCCCATCGGGTACTAATTGGTACGTCATCTTCTTGCAAAATATGTGCAACGCCTTAACAGGACAGAATCGAGCATTCACGGTCGTGCACTTGTGGTGGCCGTCTTCAACAGAGACACCGCCCACTGCGACTTCACCAAAACTTTGCGCCTGCCACCCGATACGCCTCACCGTGTTCTTTCACACAGCGCCATCCCGAGTGCCCATCCATGTGCGGATCTCCACGGTGCACCATCGAGCAGTTCAGCGGTAGCAACGACCAAACATGAACACGTCCGTGTCATCGATCCCTGTCGTGGGCTCGACCGGTCAAACGTAACGTGGCTGGAAGTCGATGCGCGGCGCTTAAATGCGACACCATTTCACAGTCGGTGGAACACGCATGAAGGGGTTGACCATGTGGTTGCCAGCTCTGATCCGCGCAGCCGGGATCTTCCAAAATGTCTCAGGATTCTACACCTCCGAGAGCGCTGTGCGTTGCTTCTGGAAATTGGAGCAGTTTCCCATCAGTGCACCACTCATTTCGCAGTCTGGAGTTCACCCATCGTACTGGTGCGAATGTGCTTGATGAGCCGGCCCCGGTTGGGACGGCGGAGACGGCCCTCTAGTTTCGGTGAGGCTGGCCAGGCTGGCTAGCCTCACCCCAGCAGCTCCGACGCGGCGTTGCTGGCATCTTGGTGGCAGCTGCCGTTGCATAGACGGTGGTCAGGTTTGAGCACTAACTGTACCACCTTGAATGTTTTGGCATTGCCAATGTGGTGATCGGCCTGCTAAGGGCTTAAAGAGCCAACAACACTCTAAGTAGCGGATGCCAACCATTCCGTTGCCCCTACGACACCGAGTCCGCATTGAACATTTAATCCACACATATGGCGCCAGTGGCGAAGCGCTCTCGTCGGCGTAAGAGATTTGCGTACAGAGACCTCTATGGCTGGAACTCCACCGAAAAGCGATCAGTCAGATTTCGACGGGCGCAAAGAACATATTAGATCCTGAAATAACTTGCCGCTGGGCATGAAGCCGAAATAAATGATTCATGGCGAGAAGCGATGGCTATCGCCTCCGTGGAATCGAGGGCCTCCGATACCACCAGTTCGTTAATGCAAGGATTGTGAGCCACCATCCGATGAGAATGCACCCTTTCATCACTGATAATTTCTCAGTGTCGCAATGTGTCTTTTGATGTTGACGATGGTCCATCAGAATTGTTGGGAGGACAGAAATACACCATTCAAGGTGGTTGCTGCAATATGTGTGTTTGTGTTTTGAACCGAAGTTGCGCAATGTTTAAAAAGACGTCCTCTGCTGGTGATACGAAAGGGGAAAGGAGGCCACCAAGGAAAGACGCGCATAGAAACCGGGATGGGGGCGCACGCCGCTTCATCTTGTATCACAGGAGGTGTTGATTTCGGCAAAGCGCACCTGGAGAAAGGCACTGCATTTCAAAGATGCGACACATTGAGAACATGTAACAGATGACATAGATCTGTTCCTTATTACATATTTTGCCCAACAGAAATTCCTCCATTTCATATTGTGCGGAATAAATGCAGAACAAGCATATTCTGGGTAAATGCAACCTGGCCTGCTTACGCTCAAAGATGGCTGCAATATCGCAAAGAAGAACTTGAGATACAGGAATATGTGTGAGCACTTCCGTGGTGTTGTCCACGGTGAGGCTCTTGATCTTACGCATTCAATGTATGCGTTTGCACTGCTGTATGACAACGAAATTCATGGTTGTTGACAGATCTGCTGGAACCTGGAAGCAACGACCTATATACTCTGGAATGTGCCTTTCCATCCGATGGCACCATCAGTGTTCAGTGCAGCGAGTAGTCAGCACCCTTATTTTTCCTTTCGTATCCATCACCATGTTTTCTCTTTCCTCCTTTTTTGCATGATTTCCAGTAATTGTGGATACATACTTCTAATCTGGCAGGTCTCAATGCTGCCAGTTCTGTACATTTCACGGAGGTCACGCCAAACGCAATGAGGATTTTGGGATGCGTCAATGTACACATGGAGGACACTGGGCCTCCAGAACATGCTGTCACGCTGTCACTGGACCGAGGACACATCTGCGGAGTACTGAAAATGGGTCCACTTAATTTTTACTGTTGCTCTCGCGGCCTCCCTGTTGTTGTTCATAATCATGAGCATGGCCCTTGGTATGCCCTTCTGCTTAGTGCACGACAAAGCAAATCTGAGGCAAGCTTATTTTGCGTATGGGTTCTTTTACCAGTCTAACAGAAATGGATGTCAGTATTCAATGGTAAAAAAAGGCCAATGTACACGGTACTGAAAATCGTGTATCGTGTTATGCGAGTGAAAATCGTGCACCAAATGTATACTAATCGCAAAGTACACGGCTGCCGCTGGTACGCCGTCGGAATCGTGCAAAACCGTGTTCCTACCGTGTTGCTCATAGTGGTGAGGTATTCCATTTTCATGTACTGCACAGGGCTTAAAACTTCACAACTTTAGCAATCGTGTAAAATCGTGCTCCAAAGTACCCGATTGTTACCCGAATTTAACACGACTTCACGCGATTCCACACCGCGCAAAAAGGCCGAATTCTTACCAGTGATTGGGAGGCTGTAGCTATGCTGCGAGAGGGCCTGCTTGCTGCCGTAACTATTTTCCGGCAATCCCGTGGGGCAGATCTGCAAGCCATATTGGCACTTGCAGTGCTCATGGTTGCCTCTGTCGTCCAAGCCACTGTTCGCACTTTTGTCGAATGCGTACCCCATCTGAATGGAATGGAGTCTCTTTCCCTGGCTTGCTGATGCTTATCTTTTTATGCTGGGCTCATATTCAACGATGCCAACACATCGGAACTGAGATCGATTGTGATACATGTGGTCTTCATCACATCATTGGTGGGCATCTTGCTTTACATGTTGCTGGAGATGTCAAGGGAGGTGGTGAAGGAAATGGATGTTTTCCTTGGAGGAAGATCATTCCTATCGGTGCAATACAAACATTGCAACGAAAATATCTGTGGTGGCTGGGTTTGGATACGCTTCCTCCAGGAAGAACGTACCCTTTACTTTTGTGTTCTCTGGGAAAGAAAGGAAGGAAAAATTTGAAAGGGAGAGGAGGCTTCCAGGGAAAAATGCAAGTGATAGTTCTGCTGGTTTGGAGATAGGGGTAGCTTGAGCCAATCTCATGTGGATCGCTGAACCACCGCCGTCATTTGTGAAAGCTCAGGTGAACTACAGAAACGATGACTATTTTATTAATTAGCCATACCATTAGCAAGCTAGGAGCCACTTCAGCTTGCATATGTTGGTAGCAGAATGGCCACCTTGTGTTGGTGTTATGGGATTGGATGATCTGTGAGCAATGCTTTTTTTCACAGGAATGAATAACTGTAGCACGGTATTGCACAAAGGAAAAATGACTGCATCACTATTTTCATTTTCTTGTTGTGGAACCTTGCTGCCCTAATCATTGCATATCATGAATTAGAATTCAGGACTTTGAAGAGGGACGGCACAATATGGATGCAACATGCACACTAATTAGACCTGACGTCCGCATTTCCCCCATTTCTCCAGTGCGGCATTTTTGTACATTGCAGCTTTCGATCAAACCATTCGGACCTTTATCTGTCCCCAAGGATTCTTGTAGACAGTAGTAGCACAGATACGATCGATCAAACGCTCTTTCGTGGTCCAAATGTGTGAGGGCGGCACACTTGGCCATGGAGAGAGGACGGCCATTGGCGGGGTGGAGGCTGCTTCCCGCCCAGCTTTCGATTGATCAGGAGCTACCGATTGATTTGAAGATCTGCGGTGCGAACTGTGGACTTAATGAACACAGCGAATGGGTGAGAAAGGTTCTCACATAGCGGCGATGCAAGAAACCTCGCTTAATGCAAAATGGGTGTTGAGGGCGCCTTTGTTACTACATGTGGGCGCCCGTCGCGGCGTTCACTTGCCATGTTGTGTGCCCACCTCCGGGAGCGTGGGCGCAATCAGAGAGCAAGCGGTGATGCTTTGCGCCTGTGGTGGTCACTGCGAACGCTGATGACGTCAGCTCGTTCATAGCGATGGATGTGAGTCATTCTGTCGCAGCTGTTTGAGGGGCAGAGTCACTAGCATCCAACGCCTTTCAGCCCCCGGAATTAACCTGTTTATTAACCTGTTAAAGGCTGTAGCCTTTAATAGCCGCGCTGGCCAGCCATTGCCGCCATGTGCAGGGCGAAACATGGCCACACGTTGCCGCGACGTGTGCCCCTTGCTTGGCGAGATTGCCCCGGCATACACACGGGCTGAGGTTCATTTTGCTGATGCAGCATCTTCAAATGGAATTTCAAATTCCATAAGTAATACTGATGTCAATGTTTTTGGCTCATGTCACGCTCGCCAGGCGCGCAGTCTCTTTCTGGTACCCAGAGTTGACAGAAATCACTCACTTGCTAGGTGGCTCAAGTTTTTGATACATAACTTCAGTAAGGATTGTCTGTGCCTCCTTTGCAATCTATATCATACTTGGATCGTTGTAATTGCAGATATCACGATTATTGACACTTCCTCTGTCCAGAATAAATTTTTCTGCTTTAAAAATAAATTTCGTAGTCTAAAATGCCTTTAAAGTACGAACGACACTCAGAATCGAGAAGATTGGATCCCAAAATCCCTGACTACCAATTTCTGTGAAAAAATTACCCAGCCCCGCTGTCTCTGGGGCCCTCCCGAAATTACTAAGATTCGGCTGAAAATG
Organism: Ostreobium quekettii; assembly: GCA_905146915.1. Lineage (NCBI taxonomy): Eukaryota > Viridiplantae > Chlorophyta > Ulvophyceae > Bryopsidales > Ostreobiaceae > Ostreobium > Ostreobium quekettii. The sequence goes on along the minus strand of CAJHUC010002321.1, from coordinate 1,302 downwards.
TGCATTCTGTTTTGGCGTCAGCTTAAGATCCATGTTGTTTGAGGTCGCTCCCTCCCAGGCGTGCCAGACCAGAGTCGTTACTGTCGTCGCAGCCAGCGGCAATGTCCCTCAAATGGTATAGAACTTGCCAAACACGCTCAACAGTGTTTGGATCCCCAACAAGAAGCCCATTGTCATGGCGTCGACGATGGCAGAAATCGCCGCCCTCCCGATCTCCAATAAACGGGCTTGCCACAAGCAGAAAAGTCCCACGCCCCAAGACGCTCAAACTTGGGCTTTCTGTAGGCTATCACTCTGAGGCTGAACTACAACATTACGCCTCGATTGATCCTTGAATCGAGGCTTTGGTGCGCGGCTGGTCCGACATTCCACAAACAAGCACTAGTGACCAACTTGTACGTGCTTTTCACAACTTTTGCCATCTGAGTAGTCTCTACTTATGAGAGAGACACGAACTTATCTATATGACCGTTCCCTTCGCATTCTACCCTTTCTATTGTTGAGGATCGACTTGGCCATCCCACCTTCAAAGCCATTCCTCTAATCGTTAGACGTTGATTAGGTCGATGGCCACCGCATTCGTTTGCACCTCTTCAAGGGGCTCGGGAGGCCTTGACGATATCCCATGCAGGAGCGATGGAGGTTCAAATGTAACGGTCAAGAAATCTGGGCAGGAAATGCATCCCCTAATTGGCTAATCAAATTCGAATTAGGGCTGCAAAGCCACGGTGACTTCGAATGAAATCCCTTCGCACACGCTGTCATATCGCATCGATGTGGATGCACTGGATGCGGTGATTAACATTTGGACACGGGTGACGTACCTCCAGAACCTGGTTTTCTGGCCAGGATTTGTGATGCCGCATCAGCACTACAGACGCGAGTGATAGAACTGAACAGAGGGGCACGTAATGTTCTTTTGGAATCAAATGCTGGTTATCAGGCACTCAGCCTGACTTTGAGTTTCAAACCACCACGGCGCTCACTCTTTTCGATTGGATGTGGCCTCTGCTCTAATTCCTGAGATGACTGTGTGCACATTTGTTTGCCGCCGCCTCGCTCAGCAATTTCATCGCCTGCAGCTCATGCAGTTCCGAGGGCCAACCTGAATCCAGGGTATGCGCATGTAGCGGCAGTGGTGAAACAAATGCCCAAAATATCCCCACCATAACCGCTTGCGTGAAGTCGACCAGCCTGATCATGCCTCGCCCGAAATTACAATCGCGTCTCCGCTGTCCAACTGAACGTCTTTTTGTCAGGTGTATTTGTATCGTCTGCATGGACAACATTTACAAAGGGTAT
>CAJHUC010002320.1:0-12847 GCA_905146915.1 Ostreobium quekettii | reverse complement strand
CCGTGAACAGGTACTCGCCTTTCGAGTTGGTCGTGGTGGTCTTCAGCAGTCGGCGATTGTCAAACAGGTTCACCGTGACGCCCGCCAGTCCGTTCTCACCCTTGTCGCGGCGTCCGTCCTGATCTTTGTCATTCCAGACGAGGTTACCGATGGACGCGGTTCCATTGCCGGTTCCTCCGCGGCTGCCGCCACCAGCCAGACCGGCATCCACCTTCACCCTGGCACCGGCGGCGACAGTCAGAGGTACACTGCGGCCTTTCGTGTCAACATCACTGTCGACACTGTCGTTGCCAAAATTCTGAGATGTGAAGCCCTGCCCTGTTGGCGGCACCACGAGAATCGTATAAGTCCCGGCGTCCAGCCCGGTGAACGCGTAGTTGCCGTACTGATCGGTTTTGGTTTCCCTGATCTTTGTCTTGCCGGAAGAATCCAGCAGATCGACTCGAACCGACCTTTCGCCCAGCTCTTTGGCGTCACGTGTCCCGTCTTTGTCGGCGTCTTTCCAGACACGGCCGATAATCTGTGCCGCGGCCGGAGGCGGCAGGAGACCGGCATCGACGTTGAGATTCTTCTCACCCGCGGCCAGCGTCACCGTGACGCGACCGGTCGACGGATCAGCATCGCTGTCACGCTGATCAGCGGTTCCCTGATCCTGGGGACTGAAGAGATGCTTCGAGCTGCGGGCAAACTCAACGACGTAAGTCCCGGCCGCCAGACCCGTAAACGTGAAGCGACCATTGGCGTCGGTCTTTGTTGTCTGCAGTTCGCTCTTGCCTGAAGCATCGAACAGTCGCACCGCCACATTGGGCGCGCCGAGTTCGCCTGATTCCCGAATTCCATCGCCGTCCGAATCAAACCAGACGATACTTCCAATCGCGCCCTGAGACGGCGCTCGGGTCACTCCGACATCGATATCTGACAACTGGTCACCGGCACCCACAGTGACATTGACACGTCCTGTGGTCGGGTCGGCATCACTGTCAACGGTGTCATCGGCTCCGACGTTCTGCGGGGAGATGACGAACCCGGCACTGGCTCGGACTTCAACGATGTACGAACCGGCCGCCAGTCCACTGAAGAGATACTCCCCGAGCTCATCCGTTTGCGTCTTCGCCACAACGATGTTGCCGCTCGCGTCATACAGAACAACGCTGGTTCCCTGCAGATTCTTCTCGCCGGTATCCTGAATACCGTCTCCATCCGCGTCGTACCAAACCCGATTGCCGATCGAGATATCCGAGGTTTGTGTGACCAGTCCGACGTCGACGTTCGTCTGGAACTGTCCGGCACCGACGGTCACGAGGACGGCACCATTGGCATCCACATCACTGTCGGTGTCGTCGGTGGCAGCCGCATTGATGGGACTGAATTCCGTGCCGGTGGGTGCAATGGCGCGAAGCTTGTACGTCCCGGCGGACAGCCCGGTGAAGGCATATCGGCCGTCACGATCCGTCGTCACGGAATTCATCTTCTTGCCGACGGAATCCATCAGGACGATCGTGACTCCTCTGTATCCTGGTTCACCGGCGTCCTGCACGCCGTCCCCGTTGAGGTCATACCAGACGCGATCGCTGATCACTCCGGTAGTGGCCGAATAGACCAGACCGGCATCGATAGTGTCATTGATTTGATTCGCCGTGAGCAACACCTTGGCCGTGCCCGTGCCGTTGAAATCACTGTCGACAGTATCATCCGTTCCCTGATTGGCCGGGCTGAAGGTGTAGCCGTTCGGTCGGGTGACACGAACATACCAAGTGCCTGCGCCCAGTCCGGTGAAGCGGTAGCGCCCATCGGCATCGGTCCTTGTGACCTGCAGCGGTCGTCGGGACTTATCGACCAGAGCGACCGTCACATTGGCGAGCCCTGGTTCACCCTCAGTGCGAATGCCGTCACCGTTGAGATCGTGCCAGACACTGTCGGAGATGACTCCCAGCGACTGGTCAAAGATCAGTCCGGCATCAACCGACTGATTCTCTTCATCCGTCGTGAGAACCACGTCAACAGAACCGAGGGCACTGACATCGCTGTCGACGGCGTCATCTGTTCCCTGGTCCGCCGGGCTGAAATCAAAGCCCCTTGGAGCCGCAAACCGGACCGTGTAGGTACCGGCCACCAGACCATTGAACTGATAGCGCCCGTCCTCATCCGAAACTGTCTGGTCTATTACCGTTCCAGAGTCGTCGAACAGGGTGACGGCAACGTCTTTGAGTCCCCTTTCATCGGCATCCTGAATCCCGTTGGAATTCTGATCGCGCCACACTTTGTTGCCGATCGAACCGGCGGCCGTGAAGATCAGCCCGGCGTCAATCGAATTCTGCACTTCATTGGTGCCGATCGTGACGGTGGCGGCTCCCGTATCATCGAAGTCACTGTCGGTGAAGTCGGTGGCTGATGCGGCGTCTGCGGGAGCAAACTCAAAGCCCGCTGCGGGACTCACTCGCACCGTATACGTGCCGGCCGCCAGCCCGGCGAACTGATAGCGACCGCCATCGGCCGTCACGGTTTCGTCAATCAGGTTATCGGCCACGTCGAACAGCTGGACGGTCAGATCATCAATGCCCGGCTCACCGGCATCCTGGACTCCATCGCCGTTCAGATCATGCCACACGCGGTCGCCGATTTCTGCAGCCGGAACCGCGATGAGTCCGGCATCGACGTCAGACACATCTTCGGCGACTCCGACGGTGACTGTCGCACGACCCGTGTCATCGAAGTCGCTGTCGAGAGCATCATCGGTGCCCTGATCCTGAGCCGTAAAGTCGTATCCGCGTGGAGCGTTCACCTGCACCACGTACGTACCGGACGCAAGCCCGCTGAATTCATACTGACCATCGTTGGCCGTGACGGTTGTGGCAATGACACGGTTCGACTGATCCAGCAGCGCCACCTTCACGCCGTCCAGACCCGGTTCACCGACGTCCTGGATGCCGTCGCCGTTGAGGTCACGCCATACGGTGTCACCGATGGACGATGTATTGGTGTCAAACACGACGCCCGCATCGATGTTGGCGTGTCGCTGGTTGGCGGCCAGCACGACCGTCACGCGGCCAGCTGAGTCGACATCGCTGTCGAGTGCATCGTTCGTGCCCTGGTTGGCCAGAGTGAACCCGCGACCTCGCGGCGCCAGGAACTGGACGGTGTGTGTGCCGCCGGGCAGTCGGCTGAGTGTATAGACTCCGGATTTCTGAGTGACAGCGCTGGCGACGCGGCGACCGGACTGATCCAGCAGCAGCACAGTGACACCTCCCACACCATACTCACCTTTGTCCTGGATTCCGTCTTCATCCAGATCTTCCCACACGCGAGCCGTGATGCTGGCAAGGTTCTGATCGAGCACCAGACCGGCGTCAGCGGTCACGATTCTCTGACCCACGTTCAGACTGACGGAAATGCGTCCCAGGGCATCGGCATCGCTGTCCCGAGAATCACTGGGACCAACATCCTGAGGACTGAAGCCATAGCCCCGCGGTGCAACGACTTCGACACTGTAGTCGCCGGCAGCCAGTCCCTTGAATGAGTATTTTCCGGCGCTGCCGGTCGTGCTGCTGGTCTTCGTGCGTTTGATCTCGCGACCGGACGCATCACGAAGAATCACCGTTACACCACCTCGTCCGCGTTCTCTGCCGTCAAATACTCCATTGCTGTTCTGGTCGTACCAGACGAAGTCACTGATGGAGCCCGTGTTGGTGTCAAACACCAGGCCCGCGTCTGCGGACTTGATGTACTGACCTTCCGATGTCAGGGCGACCGTCATTTCGCCCAGCGTGTCGATGTCACTGTCGATGACGTCATTTGTTCCGGAGTTCTGTGGAGCGATCACGTAGCCCAGCGGCGCCACCACACGAACGGTGTACGTGGCGGCCGGAAGTCCGGTGAAGGCGTAGCGGCCGCCGTTGTCCGTGACAGCAGTATCAATCACCTGGCCGGAAGCATCCCGCAGTTCGACCGTGATTCCATCCAGCCCGGGTTCTCCCGATTCCTGAATGCCGTCCACATCCAGATCGTGCCAGACACGGTCACTGATCACTCCGCTGGGCACGAAACGCAGACCCGCGTCGATGTTGTCGCTGATTTCATTCTGAGCCAGCGTCAGAACGACCGTCCCGTCCGCACCTACATCGCTGTCGACAGCATCATCTGTTCCTTCATCCTGCAGCGTGAATTCAAAACTGCGTGGAGCCACCACCTGTACGGTGTAGTCGCCCGGTCCCAGGCCGGTGAATCGGTACAGGCCACCATCGGCTGTTTTCTGCTCGCCAACCACCTCACCGCGTTCGTCCAGCAGCAGCACACGGATGCCATCCAGTCCGACTTCACCGGCATCCTGCACTCCGTTGGCATTGATGTCGTCCCAAACCCGGCTGCCGATTTCGCCAGCCGGAATAAAGGACAGTCCGGCGTCGACATCGGACTTGAGCTGACCGTCCGTCAGCGTGACTTCCACCAGTCCATCCACGTCGGCATCACTGTCGACGGCATCATCCGTCCCGACATCCGCCGTCGTGAATTCAAAGCCGGCCGATGTGGTGAAGCGAACGAAGTACGTGCCGGCGGCGAGTCCGGTGAAGCGGTACAGTCCTCCGTCGGCTGTGGTCGTTTCCTCCAGGACGTTGAGAGCATCGTCCAGCAGCGTCACGTCCAGATCGTCGATGCCGCTTTCTCCCGCATCCTGAATCCCGTTGGCATTCACGTCCAGCCACACACGATCACTGATTTCTGCGGCCGGAATGAAGAACAGGCCAGCATCCAAACTGGAAACGGTCTGCCCCGGTATCAGGGTGACAGTGACCGGGCTTCCTTCGGCAAAATCGTTGTCGACCTCATCATCGCTGCCCTGATTGGCCGGACTGAGCACGAATCCCTGCGGGGCGATCACCTGCACGACATACTTACCGCCAGCCAGCCCGGTGAATCGGTAGCGACCGTCAGCGGTGGTCGTGACGGACTCGATTTCCTGGCCGCCCTGATCGGTGAGCACCACAGTGACGCCGCCGAGTCCGGCTTCGCCGGTGTTCTGAATTCCGTCGCCGTTCAGATCACGCCAGACCGTGTTTCCAATGACCGCATCGTTGAAGTCAAAGTGCAGACCCGCGTTGACTCCGCCCACCTTCTGACCAACCGTCAGCGGAATGGTGACACGCCCCTTCGCATCCACATCGCTGTCCCGGAAGTCGCCCGCAGCGGCCACGTCCTGCGGAGAGAATGTCTGGCCGGCCCGATTGATAAAGTCGACCGTGTACACCCCGGCGGCCAGACCGCTGAACGTGTAGCTTCCGCCAGCGCCCGTCAGCTGCGTGGCAATCGCTTTTCCTGACGTATCTCGAAGAACAACCTTCACGTTCTCCAGCGTGGGTTCGCCGGACAGCAGAATGCCGTCATTGTTCAGATCATGCCACGCTCGTCCGCTGATCTTCGCGGTCCCCGCATCAATGATCAGGCCGGCATCGACGGTAACGACGCGCTGCTGAACACCGACGGTCACCAGCATTCGACCCGCCAGATCCGCGTCACTGTCGTTCGATTCGTTTGTCCCGGCAGCATCCTGGGTTGTAAACGCATAGCCCCGAGGTGCTGTGACATCCACGATGTAAGATCCGGCGCTCAGCCCACTGAAGGAATAACTCCCCGTTCGCGCGTCTGAGAGCGTGCGCTGGATGACTCGCCCGGACGTGTCACGAAGAATGACGGCCACGTTCTTCATGGTGTATTCGCCGGAGTCGCGTCGGCCGTTGGCGTTGCGGTCAAACCAGATGACGTCGCCGATGGAACTCGTGCTGTTGTCAAACGTGAGTCCCGCGTCGAGAGAGAAATTCTGTTCCACACCGGTGATCGTGACGGAGGCTTCACCAGTCAGCACATTGAAGTCGCTGTCCCGCTGATCATTGCTGCCCACATCAGCAGCCACGAATCCGAATCCGGATGGAGGCAATACGCGAACGGTGTATGTTCCTTCTGCCAGACCAGTGAACTGGTAGCGTCCCTTATTCTTTGTCCTGGTTGATGCGATCTTGCGACCGGCTGCATCCAGCAGCACGACACCCACACCATCGATCCCCGTTTCGTTCGCGTCCTGGATGCCGTTGGCGTTGCGGTCTCGCCACACAAAGTCGCCGATTTCTCCTGCCGGCGTGAAGACCATCCCGGCGTCAATATCACTGTTGTTCTCATTCAGTCCCAAAACCACCTCGACCGTTCCGTCGCCGGCCACGTCGCTGTCGGTGGCTTCATCGGCGGCCGCGGCATCCTGCACTGTAGGCGCGTAGCCGCGTGGTGCGGTCACAGCCACCACGTACGTGCCTTCACTCAGCCCGGTAAACTCGTAGCGGCCTTCGGCATCGGTGGTGGTTCGCGCCACTTCGTTGCCCAGCAGATCCTGCAGGACGACTTCCACATCTGCCAGTCCCGGTTCCCCGGTGTCCTGCACGCCGTCTTCGTTGAGGTCACTCCAGACGAGACTGCCGATGGACGCCGTGTTCACATCGAAGAACACACCGGCGTCGACCGTCAGGTTGCTTTCGTTCAGTGCCAGAGTGACTTCGGTCAGACCGCGATCATCCACATCGCTGTCAACCAGGTCATCGCCTCCCTGATCGGCCGCGGGGAAGATGTGGCCCAGCGGCGCCAGCACCTGAACCTGGTAGGTTCCTTCCGGAAGTCCGCTGAACAGGTAGCGGCCGCCGTCTGCGGTCGTGGTTTCGTCAACAATCTCACCGGCCGGATCCAGCAGCAGTACGGTGACTCCATCGCGGCCGGGTTCACCAGGATCCTGAATGCCGTTTCCGTTCAGGTCCTGCCAGACGCGTGATCCAATTTCGCCGGCCGGTGCGAATGTCAGTCCGGCATCAACCGTGTCGTCGTCCTGACCATCCACAATCGTCACGTCCACCTGGCCACGGTCATCCACGTCGCTGTCCAGACTGTCGTCCGTTCCCTGATCGGCGGCGGAGAATTCAAAACCGGTCGGTGCAATCACTCGCACGGTCCACGTCCCACCGGACAGGCCTGGGAACCGGTAGCGGCCGTCTTCGATGGTAGTTGTTTCGGCGATCACATTGCCGGCACCATCCAGCAGCTGAACGGTGACTCCTTCCAGCCCCGGTTCCCCGGTGTCCTGGATGCCGTTCGAATTCAGATCGCGGAACACACGACTGCCGATTGATCCGGTAGTCTCGTCGAAGATCAGCCCCGCGTCCGCTCCCACGATCTTCTGATTGGCTCCGACCGTCACGCTGAATCGACCATCCAGATCCACATCGCTGTCCAGGCTGTCATTGGTTCCCTGGTCCGCCAGACTAAAGTCGTGACCGGATGGTGCCAGCACCTGAATCTCGTAGTTGCCCTGAGCCAGACCGGTGAAGGTGTACCGGCCGCCTCGCTCGGTCACGTCGGTGGCCACGATCGCTCCGGACCTGTCGAGCAGCAGCACTTTGACGCCGTCGACACCCGGCTCACCCTTATCCTGAATGCCGTTGGCGTTGAGGTCATTCCACACACGATCGCCGATCGACCCCAGACTCTGATCAATCGTCACACCGCCATCCACGATCACTTTCTGGCCCGAAGACACGGTGACCGTCTTTCGACCTTTGGCATCCACATCGCTGTCGAGTGCATCATTGAATCCGGCGTCCTGCGGACTGAACAGATAGCCGCGTGCGTCAACATCCACCGTGTACGTCCCGTCGGCCAGGCCACTGAACTTATAGGCGCCGTACGTTGTCCGCTGTGAATCCACCAGCTTTCCGGTTTCGTTGTACAGCCGCACATAAACGGTGCTGTTGTTGCTGATGACACGCTCACCGGTGCCACGGACTCCATCGCTGTTCGTGTCGGACCAGATGGTGCCGGTGATCTCTGTCGCCACAGTCCCGTAAACGAAACCGGCGTCGGCAGACTGCAGCTGCTGGTTGGCGGCCACCACAACTTTCATGTATCCGCTGGCATCCGCATCACTGTCACGTGAGTCATCCGTCCCCTGATTGGCCGGCGACGGAACGTAGCGGCCGACCGGCTTCACCACCTGCACGTAGTAAGTGCCGGACTCCAGTCCATGAAATGCGTACGAACCATCGACTCTGGTGACTGTTTGAGCGATCAGGCGGCGGGAGGCGTCGCGCAGATTGACCTGAACTCCGCGGATCCCTTTCTCGCCCCGATCCTGGATGCCGTTTCCGTTGGCATCTCGCCAGACAAAATCACTGATCGATGCCTTGCTGCGGTCGAATGCCACACCGGCATCTATCGTTCGCAGCTGTTCTCCGGCAGCCAGCGATACGGCGACACGGCCACTGGCATCCGCGTCACTATCCACAGTGTCATCGCTGCCGGCATCAGTCACGCTGAAGGAATAGCCGGACGGTGGCAGGAACAACAGTGAGTAATCGCCTTCCGAAAGACCCGTGAATTCATACAGGCCACCGTTTGCAGTGATAGTGGAGTCGATCGTGATGCTGCCGGTCACGTCCTGCAGCAGCACTTTCACGCCGTCGACACCAGCCTCGCCAGTATCCTGAATCCCGTTGCCGTTCTGATCGTCCCACACACGACTGCCGATGGTGCCGCCATTGGGATTGAACACCAGTCCGGCATCCACATCCCGCGTGGTTTCCGCCAGGGCAAGTGTCACCGACACGCGACCAAATTCGTCCGCGTCGCTGTCCAGTGTGTCGTCGCCACCCGCATCAGCCGTCGTGAACCGGAAACCACCCGGGGCCACGAACTCCACGGTGAATACTCCGGCCGGCAGGCCGGTGAACAGATAGTCGCCGAAATCATCAGTCGTGGTGGAAGCAATCACGCTGCCGCCGCTGTCCAGCAGATTGACGGTGACACCGGCGCGGCCTGCTTCGCCAGCGTCCTGAATGCCATCACTGTCGTAGTCGTTCCAGACACGGTCACCAATCGTTCCGGTGTTCGGATTGAACGTCATGCCGGCGTCAACTGTGTCCAGATCCTGTCCGGCGGCCAGGGTCACAGCCACGCGGCCCGTGCCCGGATTGGGATCACTGTCGATGGCATCGTCGCTGCCCTGATCCTGCAGTGTGAAGCTGTATCCCGGCGGCGTTGCGAATTCCACGATGTAACTGCCGGCAGCCAGTCCGGTGAAGAAGTACTGTCCGCCGGTCTCCGTCGTGCGCGTGGCCAGCACGTTCGTACCCGTCGCGTCCAGCAGGTTGACGATGATGCCGTCGATACCCGCTTCGCCGGCGTCCCGCAGACCGTTGGCATTCTGGTCGAGCCAAACAGTGTCGGAAATACTGCCGGTTGTTTCGTCGAACACCAGACCCGCATCGACAAACGTCTTCTCAACAGTACCAACCGTGACCGTCACACGCCCGACTGCGTTGACATCGCTGTCGATGGAATCATCACTACCCTGATCCTGCGGCACGAAGTCGAAACCAAGCGGTGCATCGATTTCCACAATGTAGGTACCCGCTTCGATGCCGGTCAGAGCGAAACGTCCTCCATCAGTGGTCGTCGTTTGAGCAAGTTCGGTGCTGCCTCCGGCATCCAGCAGACGGACGACCACATCGTCCAGACCGGACTCACCTTCCTGACGAATGCCGTCATTGTTGAGATCATTCCAGACCTGATCGCCGATGATAAATCGACGCGACAGCACAACGTCGTTGTTGTCTGTGCCACCCTGATACGTGATGGTGAGTGGCGCTCCCTGCATGATCAGAATATCGCCTTCCGCCAGACCGTTGAACGTCCCGGTGACGGATGACGAGGCATCGACGAGATCGATGAGTACGATGGACTCACCGGGCGCCGGCATGAATGTCCCGGCCAGATCCAGGGTGGTTCCGCTGAGATCCACCGTCCGACCGGCGCCAGTGACCACAATCTGATCATGTTCGGTTCCCGGCAGCGTTCCGGCCACATCGAAATGCACGACCGATGCTGCCAGATCAAGATCACCGTCGAATGTCACATCACCCGTCAGCTGAACCCTGTTCGCAGCACTAACCTGCGACACCCCCGTCACGACAGCGGCGTCTCCAAAGATGACATTCGCATCTGCGTCAATCGAAACCGTGCCGGTTGAACTCGTCGCAAATCCTTCCACGACAGAGGCAGATCCAACGCCCTGCAGGTTGACCGTTCCGGCATCGGCAGCGAACCCGGACGTCGCGTCGAACACGAACACTCCCGGGCCTGTTCCGGTACCTCCGGTGCCCCCTGTGCCGGTGATGTCAATGTTTCCGGCGCTTGCCGTACTTCCGGTGGAACTCACAGTCCCGCCGTTCAACAGCACCACTCCGGCCGGTGAGAACGTCGAGCCGGAACCGCCCGTTCCGTCGATCGTGATATCTCCGTCAACAGTCGTTGCGGAGCCGTCATTGAAGTCCACCCCGTGCGTCGCGAAGGTTCCGGTCCCGCCGGTGCCGGTAATGCTGATCGTTGCCGCGCCGGGACCCGTGCCTGTTGATGAGATGACAGATCCACTGGCGACAAAGACACCTCGACTGCCCGGCCCGGTGGCCGACTGACTGCCGGTGCCTTCGACGTTGATTGGAGCGATCAGCGACGTGATGGTGCCGTTGCTGAACAGGTCAACGCCCATACTGGTATCAGCCGTGCCCTCACCGGTTCCGGTGATGTCAATTCCTGCACCGGCAGTTCCAGTGGATGAAATGACACCACCATTAAACACAACCACACCGTGAGTGAAGTTTCCGCTGCCGCGACCGGTGCCGATCACGGTGATCTGTCCATCGACCGCAGTCACCAGCGCGTTGGCTCCTCCGATCTGCACTCCATGATTGCCGCCCAGAGCATTCCCGCCGGTTCCGGTGAGTGTGATGTCGGCCGCGCCGGCGCCTGTTCCGGTGGACGAGATCGTGGCATCGGCGTTGAGCACGATTCCCTGATGAAAGTCTCCGCTGCCGTTACCACCCACTCCGGTGACATCGATATCACCGTCGACTGACGTCACCGTCCCGTTGTTCAGAGCGACCCCGCTGTTGATCGTCAGGCCGTCACCACCCGTTCCGTGAATGGTGATTGTTGCCGCATCAGTGCCTGTTCCGGTTGATCGGACCACACCGGTGTTGCGCACTTCCACACCGAGGTTGAACTGATCACCGGATCCGGCAATTCCTGTCAATGAGATATCACCATCGACAGATTCAATGAACGCTCCGGAGTTCTGTACCTGGATGCCGAGATTTGCATCGCCACCGCTGCCGCCGGTCCCGTTGACGGTGATTGTCCCGGCACCCGGACCGGTTCCGCTGGACGTGATCGACCCACCGTTGTTAACGACGACTCCGTTATTGGCTCCGGCCGGATCCGTTCCGGTTCCACCCTGTCCCGTAATCAGAATATCGCCATCAACAGTTCTCAGAAATCCGTCCGCGTTGGCAACATTGAAACCTGTGTTGATGCTGGTACCGGAGCCGCCGGTCGCATTGATGGTGATATTCGCGGCGTCCGCTCCGGTCCCTGTCGACTCCACCGTCCCGGAAATGATTTCAATGCCGCGCTGGAACTCACCGACTCCGGAACCACCCGTCCCCGTCAGCTGAATGTCGCCGTCAGCCGAAGCAACGCGTCCGGCACTGGTGATCTGCACACCCAGATTGCCAGGGCCGTTCTGGCCGCCGGTTCCGTCAATCGTGATGGTTCCCGCATTCGGGCCGGTGCCAATGGAATCCACGACACCGTCATTGCCGACGTAAACACCGATATTGAACCCGGCCGGTCCTGTGCCGATACCTCCCTGACCCGTGATGCTGATGTCCCCGCCGACAACCGCCACACGAGTTCCCACACCCTGAACCACGACACCATCATTGATATTCAGGCCACTGCCGGCTGTCCCGTCGAGCGTAATGTTGCCCGCATTGGCTCCGCTGCCGGATGCCAGGATCATGGCTCCATTGACAACATGCACTCCGTGCTGAGCCAGACCGGTTCCGCTGCCACCGCCCGTGCCGGTGACCACGACGTTGCCATCACTTGTTGTGACCTGGGTTCCGGCACCATCAAATCGCACACCAACATTCGCGTTAAGACCTTCGCCACCGGTTCCCGTGATCGAAATATCGGCTGCGTCGACTCCTGAGCCATTTGATGCCACAACAGCCCCACCGGCGACCCGCACACCCATGTTGGCACTGCCGGCGGTCCCGGTCGATCCCATTCCCACGATCGTGATATCGCCTTCAATCGAATCGACGGAGGCCCCGGTATTGATGAGGACACCCGTGGTGCCCGCCGCTGACTCGCCACCGGTTCCGGTGATCGTAATCGTTCCGGCACCGTTACCAGACACGACACCAGTCGACGTCACAACCGCTGTGGAGTGAATCAGTACGCCGTGGTTCACGCCACTGGCGGAGACTGCGCCGCCGGTTCCCGTCAGACTGATATCACCGCCTTCTGTGGAGACGATCGCGTCGCTGATCGTGATGCCCGCAAAGCTGCCGGCTGCTGTGGCCCCCTGATGCGCCGAGATCGTCAGGTTACCGTCGATGGTACTGACGTTGGCATTGTTGTTGATGACCACGTCGCGATCCGCGATGAGATCGATGGTGCCGGTGCCGTTTACTGTCAGGTCGGCGGTCACATTGATGGTATCCGCCTGAACGTTGACACTGCCGGGATTAATGGAGGAGGTCAGGTTGACGGTGTCGACGTCTCCCTGGCCGTTGATATTCAGAGCCGCCGCGAAACCCGCTCCCAGACCGTGGACCTGAACGACGTCGGCCCCGTCTCCCGTGTTGATCGTCAGGGAGCCTGTGGGGTTGGCGAAGGTAGTAACTTCGCCGAAGGACGAATCCACCTGCGTCTGACTGCCGGAAGAACTCACAGTGACCGTTTCAGCGGCGGCCGA
>CAJHUC010002319.1:0-75538 GCA_905146915.1 Ostreobium quekettii | reverse complement strand
ATCGACTCCGCGAAATAGGGCCCAGCGCTACATTACTATGCGGAAGGCTTTACAACACTACGGTATCTTGTGTTCGAGTTCTCCAGTCTGAAGACCAATATTTAGCATGACACGAAGTTCACAATACAGGCCGGGTGTAATCAAGCTGTCTGTAAAGTGCAACTTTGAATTTTTTTGTTTTCCTTCCCATGTCCAAAAATGTTTGCTTCCATTACACCTCTTTGTGCTCTTTGGTCGTGGCTCTGCCTTAGTATCTTCATGACTTAACAAGACACAACCCAACTGCCCTTGCCTGCTTTTATTGCAAGGTACTACTGGAAGGAGGTGCTGACACGTACATAGAAGACCTGGCGGGGGACACACCGAGAGAATTCATTTGTCGCTGCACGACATACACCAACAACCGTTCGTTGCACCAGTGCGCTCCACAGAGGTGCCAAACGCCTACGGAGGATCAAATTATGGAATCCCTCATCGACAATGTGAGCAATCGGTGATGATGACGTGTTCTTTTTGTTATTCACGCTGCTCGTTTGTTGATCTGATGTGCTGGCAGGTTGCTGGACCACATGGACTACCACAGAAACAACGACTGTGCCAGACTTGTGTTGCAGTGCCAGCACTACAATGGCGGTTGTTTTATCAGTAAAACTGCTCCTTTAAAGTTCGTACTGACCGTGTGCAAATTTCTGTAGAGAAATGTGACCCCCAGCAGGCAACAGACCTTGGAACTTCGCTGTTGTGTCTTCCTCGTCAAACATGCAGCAACCACCACTTCTGTGCCCAATGCATATGGGGGTTATGTTGCTCTTTCTGATTATGCCATCCGCAAACTCAGCTTATACTTAAATCCAGTTCCCATCATTCACCTGCACTGAATATTTATGTGTTGCATGCCTCTTGTGATCCATTATGCTTTGTTGTACGGATGCTGCGTGACTGCCTCTGGTAGAGGAATGACTACCAGTGGTACAGTTTGCCTCCACCATGACTATTGTGCATCTCTGCCTCCAGGCGCGCCAGAATCTGGGCTGATGCAGCAGCCAAAAGCTGGCAGAAGGGGCCATCTGCACTGGCAGGAGGGTACCAGAGAGCTATCCTGGGAGCCAAGGATACAGTCAGGGGGATCACATTGCACCTGCTTGATGTGGATGGTGGGAGGTGGTAGCTTGTCGCCTGTTCACTATCGTTGCTGTGACATCTATTGGATGTGGGAAAGGCGCCCAAGAGCCTCTCCCCAGCTTAGACGGCCTGACTGCCCTTTGTTGGAATAATCGCTTGGAGACACTTTCAAGGATTGTGCTCATTAAAGTTCCACCAGATGTGTGGTGGCATGATGGATACACGGTGCCAGCAGTGCGCTAGTGAGAGAAAGCAATTCAGATAACTGTGTAAGGGGTCAGGTGCAGTTGACACACTGCAAGCTTAGCACAATGCTTTGCACATTTATACAGATTTTGGCAAAAAATTAGGTTGCAGAGGAATTGTAAATTAAGGGGAAGTCAGTTGAAGGTGATGTAAGCTGAATGGGCACTGTAAACTCACTGTGCTATGGCCAAATGTTTGGTAGGGCCCTGCCAAGCGAGTCTGTCGCAGTGGGTGAGGTTAGCTTAGGTTGTGTATCACCCATCAGCAGGGTGGTACCCCTCTCCTGGTCACGTGAACATGCACGGCATTTGCTCCACATGACCGCAACCATGACAGTCCGCGACCTTGGCCTGCGTGGGGCAGGCCAGGTGCTGTAGCAACAGGAGAAAGGGAATCCATCCTGGGCGCCCCAGGAAATCACGCACAGTTTCCAATTAAAAGCATCTCCACATCCAAGGAGAGCGCTGGAAAAGCAGGGTTAAAGGGAACGGAGCGCCCCTGCCCCTCTGGACCTCCCCCTCCCCCTCCTCCCTACTGTTGTTGGCTGGAACCCCCGCTCTTTTCACTACACCCGCATCTTGGGCCATCCTCACACATCGCGTTCCTCCTCATCCGTCCAGAGTACGCATTGGGCTCCCTTGGCCGATGGCTCCAGGCTTTTGGGGCGCTTTCGCAGCGAGAAAATGAAGTCGTCGAGCGCGCCCGGTGCGTCAGCAAGAGGGGATTGACCGCGAACAATTGGCGAGGCAAAGAAAATTGTTTCTTTTCGCCGATTGAATTCCGCTGGCAACAGTCCGTGAGCACCACATTGCGAAAGCAGACTGCCCCAAGTTGCATGTCACGACGGTGGCGATGATACGGAGCTTTCACCGCCGTCCGGACGTGCGCTTGGCCGCCACAAGTATGGGAAACGCGCAAGGGAGTGGCAACCCCCAAGGGACAGCGGTCAGGTGCACAGCGCTGGAAGTTCGGGGGAAAATCCCCCAATCTTGGGAGGAAAGCGCAACCGAGTGCCGACCGTAGGTACGATCCTTTCGGTACGCTGCCCCACGTCCTGATTCGCCCTCCGGCAGCCGGGGCGCTGCGCCAAGATCAAAGATCCACCCGTCTTTGCATCCGGCTTGGCCACCCTTTTCAGCCTCCCGAACAAGACGCAGAAACCGCACCCCAGCTTGCACGCCTCCGCCTGACCTCTTCGACGCCCCGCTACCCCGACCACCCACGATGGCGTCCTCCATGAAGGCCTCCGTCAACACGGGCTCCAGGTAGGCTGGCTACCCCCCGAGCGGCACCGAATCATCGCCTTGGCGTGCTGGACACTCGGGATCGGAACCAACTCGGACCGCCCTTGCGACCGCCAGCGCTGTTTCCTGTTGTCCGCGTTGCCATCGTTGTCATTACTTCAAGGGAGCAGCCAGATCGCCATTGCCTTCCAGCTTTGGCCGGACGGCCGCGAATCTGCAGCGCCTGATGGCCGTGGGTCTTGGCGCAGTGGCTGACGGTCTGGATCCCATGGTGGCCTTTGTGCAGTTTGTTTCAGTGGTCGTTGCTTCGACGCAGCTGGTGGGGTATAAGTGGAGTTTGGGTGTGTCGTTGCGCCCGGTGTGTGTGGGCTGGGCTCGCTTTCTGAGGCATCCCGTTCTCTTTCAGGGCTGCGGTCGCGGGCACCCCCATGAGGGCCGCCGTCAGGGGCACCACCACCCGCAGCAGGTGCGTTCGGCCCCCTCTCGTCGCTGCTTCCACCCTGTCAGGCCGTCCGACGTCACTGCGGCCTTCGCCCTGTCCATCACAGCTCCAGCCGCCTCTCACCGTCCCTGGGTTTCTCCCCTGACGCGCATTGGTATCCCGCGTGGCCGCAGGACGAGCGTGTGCGTGCAGGCCGCGGACTCAAGCCGCCGCGAGGTGAGCCTTCCAGCGCTACCGGGAGTCGCAGCGTGGGGTTGCCATGATCGCGACTGCCTTTCATTTCATCGCATGAAAAGCCATGCCTAACGACACCCCAGTCTTGCCTCGGGCATCGAATTCCGCACGGCCTTCCCCTTTTTTTAGGTGAAATTCCAAAGGGTGTGCTGACTTTATCAGCTGTTTCGGTTTCCTTACTGCCGTGTTGTCGTGAACGCTAGTGAACCGTTGTCCGCTGGTTCAGATGCTCGTGGGCGCTGTAGTAGCCGCCGGGCTGATGGCGGGCCCCGTGATCGCCGCCACCCCGTCCACGATCGTCCCCAGCGACGACAGGGGTGCCAAGGCCACCTTGGATCGCCGCGATGAGGCCCTCGACTTCGATGCCGACATCCGCGAGCGCCTGGGCCAGACTCAGTACCGACAGAACATCGAGGATACCAAGAAGCGCGTGGCCGAGTCGAAGAAGAAGTTTGCTTCCGTGGTGAAACCCAACTTGGACAAGTCGTACTGGTAAGCGCCTGCTGCCAAAGCAGCAACAACGTTTATTGTATTGCAGGGAGCGTCTCTGTATCATTCCTGAGTGCTTCATCCCAGTGAAGAATCCCAATATTGCTCCATTGGGCTGTGGAGTGCGGACGCTGCCCGTTTGGGTTATGAGCCCTCACAAGACACGTTGATGGTTAATGTTGAGTTGGATGCTTGGATGGCCAAGTGCTAGCATTGATAAGCATGACACTGGTTCCAGGTTATTACATCCAGGAACAGGACAAAGGCAGCGCTTGCAAAGCATGCCAAAGCAGATCACAAAGGGACACCGGCGCCTGTCGATGTCGTGTTGGAAAAAGGGGTCAATGGATTGTAACTACCAAGTCTTCTGCAATGAGCAGTGAACGTCGGGACAACGTCAGGAAACGCAGGGAGCCAGACGTGCCGTTATAATGGGTGAATATATCTATGGCACGGGCATGACCCTTGGCTGCTTGCACGTTTCAGTGTATCAAATATTCAAGCATAACCCACTGCGTCCATTGCCATGCTGCAGCAACCAGCTTGCCGCACTGCCACTCTTTTTCTGCGTGGCAATCGTTCGGAGGATGGTATTCGACCATTCTTCAAAGGATCAACGTCCACGTAACTACGTTGGTTTCCCTAGTACAGAGTTCTGCGCTGGTTTTAAGAACACATTTGCTCCATTGACGGCTGGGAGTTTGGCGTACGTTTCCCCCAGGTGGGCATCAAGTTGGGTGCTGTTGTTTCGCAGGACTCAGGCCCGCGAAGGCCTCCGTCTGCAAATGGGATACCTTCGTTACGACCTGAACACGCTGGCGACGTCCAAGGCCCAGAAGGCCAGCGTGAAGGACTTCGTCGCCCAGGTGGAGAAGCTGGACGGGGCCCTCCGCGCCAAGAACCTGGAAGCGGCGCAGGGAGAGTACGCGGCGACGATATCGCTTTTGGACAGCGTCACCGCCGGCTTGTGAGGCGTGCAGCCGCGGAGCATTTCAGCCGACGGGCCCATGGGGCAGTCGCAGGGATGTGGGGAGCACGGGGTGCCCTGTTTTTGAGTGTGGGCCACGCGGGCTGCGGTCGGACCTGCGGGGGCGCCGCCGCGTGGGGCAGTCTGGCCCGCGTGGGGCACTGCTGCAGTTTTGGAGGTCGGGACAGGCTGCGCTTGAGAAGATTTGTTGGGGAGGGAAACTACTTGTAAAAGAATGGACGATGTGGCGGACCCTGCCTTGCGCCCAAAGGATGTCCAATGTTCCTGGCCGTGATGGCTGCCGAGCCTGTGGCTGGACTTCCTCCGCAGTTCGGAGACGCCTGCCACTGCTGCACACGGCAAGTCAAGCGGGCTGCGTGTAGGCTCCTCGCTGGTTGTGGGTACAGCCGCGTTGCGGCCACCTGGTGGAGGTCGCTGTGGATTGGCGAAGGAAGGAGACCATTGCATCCACCACAGTCCCATGGTATCGTACACCAATACCTGGGGGGGGCGTTGCCCATTAGGTATCAGTATAACAGCAGGGATGCGCCAAGCCGCTGTTGTCATCCCCTCTCTGACTGTGGATGGTGATGACAACCTTACATCTCCGTGTCGAGGGAACCTCTTCTGCAACGGTCTGAAATGCCAGACGTGTCCTGCAGCACCGAAGCCACGACGCAAGAGCATCGGGCAAGGCCCGCTGAGAGGCAACATGGAGATGGCCATAGCGACAGTTGCCCGGTGCTTGCTCTCCGGTGTTCAGCCTTGCCGCGATGATTCCCGCAGTGGCGTTCTCGAGGCGCCCTTGTGGCCCACGATGATATATTCCAATAGTTGGCCCCACGACAGCCCCGGCGCCTCCACCGTCACCTCAAATCTCCCTGACTATTCGGCACACTGCTGCTATGCTCTGCCAAATTTGGCAGCGTTCAACCAGAATTTTGGTAGGTGGCTGGCAGATATCCTTTTGGTCGTTTTGCCCTTTTGCCCTCTCTTATGGCAATCGATGCAGCTATCACTCCCACAGAATCCCGCGGGATTGCGCAGTTCACATGCATCCACATGTGGAAATTTCGGAATTCGAAGTATGCAGTTGTCCCTTTTGGTACAGAATTGCTTTGGTGGCATAATTGAGGTCATCCTTGGAGTGGGATCGCGGTCCAATTTTGTGATTGTCCATCTCCCTGAATACAGAAGTGGCCTTCAATTGCGCTAGTCATTATGCTGTAGGTAGAACTGCAATGTAACATGTTTGTTACTAATGAGGATCACGTCAGTTGCATGCATCTCAGCCACATGTGCTTTACCACTCATTTGATGGCAGTGCTGCTTATTCCTTTGGGCCCTAGCGTGCCAAAATCAACGACTTGATGCCATAGAAACCGAGCTCGATGGCAGCCATCATAACGCACTTGACAATCACCTGAATGGCTTGAATGTTTGTTATTTGTGCCTTGCACAATTCGCCTCATATTTGCCTCTGTGTGATTTATCAATGTTGGCGAACGTGACCAAAAGAACTGCACTTCAACGTTTGAACGACAAAATGCACTCTTTCTTGCATGTTGTCTAAAAGCTGGGGTGCAGGCAATGGCGTCAGTCGCGCGACACCACCAGGCCAACTGCTGGTGGCTAATACTTGGGTACAAACTTGGCCTGCAGACAATACTGATAATACTCCAGGGCAAAACAAACGTCTCGAATTCCCCATACGCTGGAATTTTCGTGTGGTGCCATGCCCAACACATTGATGTGAACAACAGATACCTGCCCTGCCACCTCAGCCATCCAGGAACATCCCAAGGCACTTGGTGTGCAACGGTGCATATGCCACAATGTGCCAGATGTTCCAGCACTACACAGCTCTTTTGCAGCTAGAAACATGCTGCTCTCTCCACTTCCCCTGCTGTCTTCATGGTTGGAGCAACATGGCGGCAACAATTCCAGGCCGGTAAACTTGCAACACAACGTTGTTGTTCTGAGCAAAGAACCAACAATGGGGTCCTAATGGAAGTGCCAGAAGGATGGGAATGGGAAATCAAAACCCAACATCCGTCACATCTAGCCCACAGAACACCGCTCAGGACTATGGATGAGGGGTTCACCTTCAGCAACAATCCTCTCTCGGGCTGTGGTGTTGTTCCTATGTGACTGCCTCCATTCAACTTGTCATCATCTCCACAATTTTACGCTTTACACTCCACGTTCCCGGCCATCCTCCCAGCGGCCTTTCTTCCTGAGCATGCAAGCCGGATCCTCCAAACTTGGTCACCTTCCGAACAATCCCGCCCCCAAGCCTTTCACCCGCATGTTCAGCACCCAAGATGGAGCCTCAAAACCCTCGCATGCCCGGCCGCCCTACGCCCCCCCGAGATCCAAATCGGCGTCCTCCGCTCCCTCCGCGTCGCGCTCCAGGGAGTTGTAGTTCAACAACTTCTCTATGAGGTCCACGTGGGTCATGAGCATGCGGCGGCAGCAGTACCGCTTGAGCCCCAGGGCGTCCAGGGCCTGCCCCTCCGTGTACTCGGCCTGCAGCAGGTCCAGGTACGTGTCCCACTTGTTGCCGATCACCTTGCCGCAGGTGAAGCACCGCACGGGCACAATCATACCCGAGACAGGCCGCCCTTGGCTCCCCCGAATTTCTCCCTGGGCTTCGGGTACCCAACTCTCTGTATGTGCCGATATCCGTTATTTTCTCTTTGTGTGCTCTGGTGCAAGACCGCTGTGCCCATCAGTAATTGACCCAAGGCACACTTCTGCCATCCTTGTGCCACCAATGCTCGGGACATCACAACAGTAGGTGTCCCTATGTAGGGACCGCAATATATATATTGCGCCCCCCCAATTTCTGTAGTACTTTATGCAGCTTTGTTGCGCAGTGGGAAATGTACGCTACACCGGCGGCGAAGGCACCCCTTACACTTGTGTCCACGGTGCCCCCTACACAGAGAGCTAGGGTACCCTCGAGGCTCACGTTTCCCGGCGCGATTCCGCGTCGCCGCGGTGGCAATGGAGACCATCGCCGGCCCCGATCGTCACAACAGCGATGGCCCGCGCCCAAAGTCGCGGCTCGGCGTTGCCGTCCCCGCGAGGACCCAGTCAGGTTGAGGACCGACTCCAGAGCCTTGCAGCGCTCTGTTGTGGCAAACATCAGCGCAGCGACCGCGGCAACGGAAGCAATCTTCGCGCCCCTCAAGATCAAGCGTTTCGGGCCCCTGGGTCCTGCGTGCAGTTTTGGAAAGCGGAGAGCAGGGGTGCGGCTTCCACCCGGGTCGGGGGGCGTTCTTGAGCGCGAACACTGGGGGGAGCAATCACGTGCCGTGAGTGACGAATGCGCTTTTGGATCGATGGAGGGCAATGCGGCTGCGGCGATGGCTTGCGAATCCAACGTCGGGGTTGAGACAGGTTCCCCTCAAGAGTGCGATGGCGATGGTGCGAGTGTGACTCCCTCGACTGCGACTGGTCCCTTCGCTAGGCTGCGGAGCGCAACGGGGGCAGAGACGCGGCTTTCTGACGTCGTGTCCACGGCGCCCAGCATCCACCCGTGCTCGTCGCCTGAATTTTTGGTTTGTTCCTGTACCCGTAGATGCGCCCACTGCAGGGCGCCGATGCTGCATGTGCCGACCGTCCGGAACGGCAAATCAACGCTCAAAGTTGCCTTTCACGTGTGGCAGTGTCGCGCAACAGCTCTAGAGGCCCGCGATGGCGCGTAACAATAGACATCGGCTTGGCCATCGCTGCGCGGAGTGCAATTGCCGCACCATACGCCCAACCGCCAAGGCCCAATGGGCCCAAGGGTGGCACAGGGACACGGCGGGTGTTCCAATTGTTGGGCATGAGGGAATGTCGGGAAGGGAGCAAGGAGTCCCCATCGATGGGGGATTCCTTAGTGGGGAGGGCGGGCCACCCATCGTGGTGGCGAATTGCGTCGCTTAAGGCGGTAGGATGCGGGGGACAGTCTCTGTGCAGGGTCTCGGTTGTTGTGGCACTGACTGTGACTGAGCACGCGTAAGCTCGGGAAGAGAGATGCAAATACAATCATTCAAAAAAGGTGCCTCCCTCTTACATAAAGGAAACAGGAAACGATTGTTGCAGGTTCTGTTAAATAATGTGGGGAGGGCAAAAGTGCAGAACGTTGGGCCAACTTCTGGACTAGTAACTTACACATCGGTGTCCATGGCACCACCTACACTGGCGTCCACTGTACCCCGTATACCAGCAGCCAGGGTAGCTCCAACAAAGGCGGCTAGGGTACCCCCTACACCGGCGGCCATGGTACCCCCTACACTGGCAGCTTTGGGTACTCCCTACACTGGCGGCCAGGGTACCCCCCTTAGCACAGCAGCGCCCCCGGCCCCCAGTAGCGCCCCCCTTGTGTGTCACCCTACTGTACATGGGATGCCTGGGTTACGGGCATACACCTTACCGTGGGCGCGCCTATTGCCGGTACCCAACTCTATGTTTGTGCCGAATGGGCATTCTTTTTCCCAGGGGAAGCGGGGCATTGCGGCACAATTTTTTATCTGGGTTCCGCTTGCCTGGCGCACGGAGAGTTGCTTGAAGTGCCCTTTTCCCGCCCTTCCTCTTGCCGGTGTATCAACCCAGAGCTGGCCGTCTGCCCCGACTATAGATATGCGGAACAGGTATTCGGATGGCCGTCGGCGCGGCCGCGAGCCAAGATAAAGGGCCGCCTTCGCCTCCGCGGCCTCCGTGCTATTCTCTGAGAACGCCCAGGGCGGTGGGTGACCGTGGCCTGGCGCTGGGATCCCGGGCCGGGGATTCCGTAGATGGATATGGAGGCCGAAGACGCAGGTGAGGGTTGAACTAGTTCGTCCGAGCATATGGGAAGCGCTGACTCGATCAGGGTAGGTTTTGTTGCCCGGGCCTGCCCAGGGGCGAGTGAAGACAACTGTCGGGAAAGGGGGGGGGATTTGGAATGCCCTACTTGCATTGGCCCTATGGGCGTGTGTGGATTTGCGAACGGCTGAGGTGGGGAGATCTTATCCGTTTGGCCTTTCGAGATAGCGATTGCGCGACTGGGGATGGCAACTGACTGCCGGGCAGTTGCATTGAGGTGGCGCCCTGCGGGCCAATGCGGCGCTGACGACTGCATGCGGAGATGACGAAGGCGCGCTGAATGCCTTTGTTTGAATTTGCCTTCGAAAGAAGAAGATGCACAGCGCGGAGGGGGAGTCACCCCTTCAGTTGTTGTGGCCTCGCGCCAACAGTCGATGAGCGTCAGCGCGCGGAACCGAATCCACGTCGCGACACGTGCGACGAAACGCGTGACGTCGATGGCATTGGTGTGCGATCTTGAATGGGCTGCCTGGCGCAGAGGTGATGGACCGGATCGAGAACTGGACGGTGGAGTTTATCGGCTGTCGCTATCCTGCGGGGGCCTCCGCCTTGGACGTCTTGAGCCACATCGGAGGCAGCCAGAAATGGAAGAAGAGTGTGAGTATGCTGGTCCCCCCGACGGCGGCAGACTATTTCAGAGGTTCATGCGGAAACTGCTGCAAATTCACAGTAAGGGGCAACCAAAGACCGCATCAACAAGCAAGCAATCCACCATCATTCATGTGGTGGGCGATATCACGTTGCATACTTGGGCAGTTGCACGTGAACACGGACAGGATGTTCATGTTAGTTCAGGTGTGTCTTGTTGGTGGTGTTACGAAACTGGCATGGTCCCTCTTGCTATATGTTAGAAGCTTGGCTGAGGATGACGTCTCTTGTTCATGCACCTCAACTCCTGTACTCACATGGAGCTCTGAAATAGCGCATTGAATCCACACTGTTGCTTACTTTGTGCATTCATGGGTGCAGGTTAACAAAGTGCTATATGATCGACTCCAGAAGAAGGGACTGGCGGTGGTTGTCGATGGCACACCACCTCAGTGGGTGGCAACACCTGCTTGTCTGGACCTCCTGCTTGAATGCGGTGTGCAAGTTCCATTCAAAAGAAATCCCTCTGGTGAGATATCAATGTCTTTCTGCGTTGTTCTGTCGATTATGAGGGATGCATCAAGGACAGCTGCTGAAGGCAATGCGTGGTACTCTGTGTTGCTGATGGCATGAACAGTGGCCTGGGGATCATGATTGGACTGTGTTCTGCAGCAACAGAAAAGCTCTTCACCGCAAAAGCAGGTGCAACTCTGAAGGCCTTTGTGCTATAGTTGTTATGAAGATGTTGCTCATCTGCAACATTGAATCCAGAATCCAAAAGATAGACATGACAGCATTGGCCTCTCCATGCCTATGAGCATCATTGGATGCTGCTCTGCATCAAGTCTTCAACCATTAACTGAGAATTAAAGTGTGGACTGGCTGTTCTTGTGGTAGCAAAACCAGGGCACAAACACGCCCGTAGCCCTGTTGCACACTGTCCAACGTGTTCAACATGATAGTTTTATATGCAGGCCTGGGGTTCAGCACATTCCGATTTTGCCACTGTCTGGATTGCAGGCCGTCCGGCCTCTGGTGCCCCCACCAGCCCCATTATCTGCTGTACCAGACCTGGTGCCTCCACCATTGGGCAACATTATTTTCAGACTGAGCACACACCCTGCAGCCTGGGAGAGGCTGCTAGCTTCCAGGAGCACAGTGTGGTTACTTGTCAAAATCAAGGATATGATAAGTACATATGCGAGAGCCAGGGGTGTGAGAGCTGCGTTTATGGATATCAGCCATTTGACAGGAATGCATCTGAGTGGGGGAGCTACAGCAAGGATTTGTATGAAGATGGGGGATACGATGTGCGCCTTTGTGGGAGCCAGGGGTGCGACAGAGATGCTTGCGGAGACCAGGCATGTGACAAGAACACATCAGAGGACCAGCGACATGGCAGGGCCATGTATGAACACCAAGAACGCAACGGGGACACAGATGAAGCCAAGGTGCAGAACGAGGTTGCTCAAGATGTAAGGGCCTTGGAGGAAGTGACTTGCCGCAAGGATTTCGCATCACAGGGGGGAAGCTATGACCATATAGGCACTACATTTGCTGGCCAGCCTGTTGCTGGGTCTTACATAGGGAATTGCGCGGTGGAAGCTGCAGCTGGAGATGCCTTGATTGATAGCAGGGAAAACAAAGGAATCGGGGTCTGTGGCAAGGCGACTTGTGACACATGGGGAGAAGTGCAGGACCTTCAATTGATGCAGAAAGATGGAGAGGGCTTGGGGGATGGAAGCTGCCCTGACCTGCCCACGGAATCAGTGAAGCCAAAGATTTCGGCTCTGGAGACAGAAGCAGCGCAGTTGGCCACACCAGCTAGTGGAAATCGCAGTGGCAATAGCAATGATTATTCAGAGGCTGGCACTTCGACTGTGATGGCACATCGCAACAGATCCCTGAATGCAGACGACAGCACGGCCTGTTTTCATGCATCTGGATCTGGAGTGGGTGTCCAGGATGGGATGACCTGTCCCAGAGTCTCTTTCGACCCACGTGGAGAGCACCGATTGGGGCTACACCCTTGGGAAGCCCCCAGGAACTCAGAAGGTGAAGGGTTTTCCAAAATTGCATTTGAGGAAAAGCCCTTCTTCAGAATTCAGGTTCCAGCATCGACTGCAGATAGGATGCCAGGCAATGGGCATCAGGCCAGGTCTGTCAGGCACTCTACACATCAGGTTTGTGGCCCTGTGCCAGTCCCCCTGCAAGAGATAAAATTGGGTATTACGGCAGTGCACACTGTGCGTAGGGATGCTCAAGACAAGCCCCATGTTGTGCGTTCGACTTATCAGGCTAAGTTGGGAGCTGAAACTGACCAGGGAACCCTAGAAGACGAGCTTGGTGCAGACGTCACTTACAGTGGACAGGGACAGCCATTCAGCACAGTGGCTCTGAGCACTACGAACGGCCACCTTGGCATAATCTCAGTGGCACAGCAGACCTTGATATGCACCATGCAGTTAGTGAACATGGCCCTTAAGGAGCTGTCTCAAGATGACAGGCACAGGGGGCAGCTGCCAACTTGTAGGCTGCCTCACGGCCTGTCGCCTGATGCACCCCTTGCATTGGCACAAGCCCAGGACCAGCTGAATGAGGCGTTTGCAAGGCTAAGTGTCATGGACAGTGGCACTTCACTGCACCACATTTCTGCCCCTGGAGAGATGACACCTTGTGCTCCAGTGGCCAGCGCATGTGGGCAAGGGAATGGCACAACAGGAGTGCCAAATTTTATTGGGATACCAGACATGGACAAGCAGCCAACAGCTGTGCACACTAGCAGTGTAGCGGGTCACTGTGCTTCTGCAAATGGAAGCAATTATGGTGCATTCACCAGGGATGCCAATGGCACATTCTCGCACACAATTCCATGGACCTCCAACACCAATGGCAGCATGGTATCCACGGGGACTCTGAACAACATGGTTGCTGAGGCACTGACGATGGATGCAACGGCCATTGGCGCGGAGGCATCTTCAAGGTATCCAATACCTAGCAACAGTGAGGTGCACAAGCACTGCATATGCCAGGTGCAGTGAGAGAGTTGTCAATGGTGCACCTCCTAGGACAATATGGGCTGTGCAGTTCATTGGCATTGAGATGGTCATCAATATGCCAGGCTGCAGCGGCAGTGAGGTGTTGACAAGAGCTGAGAATCCCCTTCATAGTGAATGTTCCCAGGGGGATTGAGTGTCTATAATAGTGTCCATGGCAACACCGATCTTTTGACTTGATTGCACTCTGCCTGCCACGCCTTCCAACAGGAACATTTGAATTGGATTGCTTTGTCAGGCCTCCGCATTTCCTGCCCCTTGCCCTTTGGTGGTTTTCTTGTTCTGTATTACAGGTCTTTGTCAATAGCACCAATCATGTCCCATGATGATCACTGAACAGGGCTTGAAGTCACCCAATCGATAAAAGGGCAGTAGTGTGTGACAAGGAGCTTGTTAGGCTGTGATGAACGATACCAATGCAGATATAAACTGCTGAATGCTCCAATCTGTGTGCTATCAGGCAAGCTGCAATGGCGCCAAAGTCATGTCCTGCACCAGTCTGTGGCTTGAGCCCCCCATCCACTCACAACATGCCTCCTGGGCACATCCCCAACTGGCAGTCATTGGCCGAATCCGCGTGGACCGTCCAAGAGTCCTCCTCAACACATGTCTTTTGCCAAGGCCACCCACAGTCTTCAAACTTGGAGCTGCCCTGCATAGAGAACTCTTTGGAACCAGGTTAGCATTGGACAAGTTGTTCCATGTCTGTCAGGCATCCGACCCAGCTACCTGCAGCAATGATAGCCAGGTGGCGAGTGCCAATGATCTCATGAAACAAATCCCAGAGAGGCAGCTGCCTGTGGCAAACACAGCGCCATGTGCTAGCAGCTCACTATTGATACGGATTAGCAGCAGTTCATGATAGGTACGATGGAAGTCAGCAGTGCTGGTGGTGGCTGTGAAACAACTTGCAGTAGCCATCGATGGGCACAAATGTGAGGGCCCTCTGCTGGTGTTTGCACAGGAGTGTCGCCGATGGGGTCATTTGCGGCGGCCATGGAAAGGCAACATGTTGTGGGAAATGTGGCTGCAAGCAGCAGTGCTGGAGTGCCAGCATTGGGGCAGGATGCGGTGGCGATGGAGACGAGACAAGTCACAGAAGGCAGACAGCCCACCAGCAGCACTGGGGTGTGGGTAGAAGGGCACGGCGCTTTGGGGAGTGTGCGGATTGCTGTGGACCCTCAATTTGCAACTGGCACCCCAGCAGCCCAGCTTCAACCTCCTGTTACACCCACTGGTGTTTCTGGTGAACCTGGTGACCAAGTGGTGCGCTGGCAGCTTGTGATGCTGCGTTGTTGCCTTGAATTTAGTTTGATGCCAATTTCCTCCTCAGTTGATGTTCGCTGCAACATTTGTATTGTTGTCGGGTGCCAATTTGAATGGCTGTCGTTGTCAGAAGTCCGCACGTGCTCATTGTTTCCAAAATGTTCGTATATGGCTTGAGCAGAGGCAAGCTGGCGTGGATCTGCTGTGTGTGCCTGTCACTATCAAACAATGAAGTCAGTTGCCTTCTGCACTGGAGCGCTGAATCCCTAAAGCGAGTTTCTAAGAACCAGAGCCCTTACAGTATCTCCAACCTCTGCCTTTGTGGGGGAGCTCCTCTGTTCGTATTATAGTGTAATACATTTGGAATTCAAAAAAAAATAAACTGTGCCTTGCAGAGGGTGAAGCTGTGACTCAATGGCAGCTGTGTGCTTTCTGTCCCTCAGGTTTCACAGTCCGTTTTATGGGTGCTCAGGCAGCTTGCACCAGGGCACGCTTGGACAGCAAAGCAGATTGCAAAGCAGCTGGGAGTGAAGCCGAAGCAGGTAGTCGTTTTTGATAATGAGTAGCATTTCGTCACCATAAATGGAGCACCGCCTGGCGTCGTCTTGGTTAGCTGAAGCAGCCAATGCGGGATGGAATTGCATCAATCAAGTTTTAAAAATATCTAAACGATATGACTACAACAGAGGCCACGATATGTGTGCTACTGTGAATGGGATAACCTCGTATGTATAATTGGGAACAGTATATTTATCTCCCTGTTGTTGTTGTGGTGCAGACAAACCGTGTTCTGTACCATGACCTTTCCAAGAATGGCCTTGTTGAAATCCTGAAGACTGCTGACGCTGCTGCTCCCTTGTGGCGAGTGCCAATCCAGAGCTATGCCACTGGCTAGGTATGTTCGTTTGGGTCTCCTTGTACTGGCCCCTGTCTCTGTGACAATCCATGGCTCGTACCCATTGGTGGCAATGTCTGCAGCATTTTCAAATGGAACATGAGTGATGTTGATTCCTTTGTATCATGACATTTTCAGCACTGACTCACATAATCAATGCACAACATGCAATCCAATGCCTGTGTATTTAGCTACCTCACGTAAAGGTTACTCTGCGTGTCTGGCGTTGAAAGTGTATGATCATCCCGACAGAAAGAACATGTGACATTCGCTCTGCTTGCACTTTGAATACAGTGGAATTAACTGCCATTGATGTATGATTGTCATCTGATAGGATGACTGGCCGCTTTCAGTACAACGCTAGCAAACTCATTTTCTCTTGAGACTGCCAATTACATGAGCTTAGTGTGGTTCATGTGGTGCAAATCATCAGTCCTCAAACATTTGGTCACACTTACCAGCTTCCAATGCATTTGCTTTGGCACCAATATGGGAATTCGGGGCACTGCTTACACAATAAGATTTGATCCCATTGGATAGAGGCGTATGACACACCTGGCATGTTGCAGCGCAAACAAGCCGACGTTCCTTAGGGTTAGGATGGAACAAGATGTATTCTAGCTGCGCATTGCATCTTTGACTTTTGGCGCAGCAGTTGAAGCCAATTTATGCACCGACGTGTCCAGATCCTCAGATTTTGCCAGCCATGAAAACCCCACAGTTCAAGAGCGGTATAGCCCAAGGATTGGTACAGCAACTGCAACCGTATTGTAATGACATTATGCAAAGGCCTTGTGTTTGTGAGCCCGAGTCATCTCAGCACAGATGACCCGAAAGTGTGGTATTGATTGAATGAGGAAAGCCTCAGAGGAGCTGCCTCAAGCAGGCACCACAACGCCCCCCTATGGCACTAGTCACCAGTCAAATACATTGACCACTGTATTACATTCCCTGTCATGTTTCCAGCCCTTTTGACGCGGATAAGTTTCGTGCTTGAGTTGTGCGAAGCTGCTGAAAAATCCATGCATGTTGCTCCATGTAATTTGTATCGCAAGGATGGTGTGTGAATGGTGATTATTTATGTATTTCTGATAATTTTTTAGTGCAATCTCCGTCTCAAAAGTCATGTCCGATCTCCAATTCTTGCTGTAGCTTTGCAAGATCAACTCAATCGGTCAATACATCACCATATCTGGATTCCTTGCCTGATGTTGATACTGGTTGTAATTGTCATCACCATAAAACATGACATTCACAGCCCTATCAAAAGTGGCCCTGGCCAGTTCCGTGCAGGCCTTCGATTCCCCACATTGTTGCATTGGCATGGTTCTGGTTTGCACCACCCCATTTCTCCAAAATTCATCGAGAGCCTTGTTGTAGGCAACAGATAGGAACTCCTACATGCTTTGAAGAGTTTGGTATCATTAACCATCATGCATCTTGGGGACCGCCTCTTCCAGTATACTGAACCATGTTTCCAATATTCTGGCTTTCAACCATTGGCTTTGTTTCCCTCAATCCAGGGCATTTTCTTGGTTGATGCAACTATGTATGGTCTTCCAAACCTTGGCGAATCTGCAAAACAGATGCTCATGCATTAATCAAGCTGCCTCTTGGCCTTTGACCACCACTTGCGCGCGGTTCTTGTTAACACCCAAATTTGGTTGCGGACTCCGATGCCTTTTATTGCAAATTCTGTTTGGAGTCAAGCCGCATCCTCAATGCACACCAAACCACGCACACCCCTCTCCTGGTGACAGCTCAGCTCGACCCACCCCTTTGAAAGGGTAAGGCAAGCATGCTGTACCCGCCCAATGCCCCGACAAGATGCAAAGCCGCATTGCGGCTACTCTTGACATATCACAAGAACGGCAACTCCATTAGGCACGTTTGAGGGCTCCTCTGATAGCTCTTGATATGACGCTTCGAAGTTGTTCCAGTCAATTTTTCTGACTCACATGTCTGGACCTCCGTTTGTGCAAATTGGAAATTGGGCATGACTTTTGAGACAGACGTACTATGTTGTTAGTAGTATTGATGATACACATTTGCAAATATGCATTAGAACCATGCAAACGTAGCGCGGCACGAGTCGGAACAAGATAAATTGTCCAGCCAGACCCTGGCATTTTGCGTTCTACTTCCATTCATTTTTGACCTTTTTTGTTTTCAGAGTCTAAGTTGCGGCACCGCGCTCTTTGACACAGGGCAGCGCGACCAGCACCAACATCCTTCGGTCCACTCAGGAGTTTGTGGAGACCCAGGCACGAAAAAGTGGCCTTTTCGCCACTGCCTCACATTCCTTGCCAAATTCTGCATGCCTGCAGGAGCTTATGCAATGCCAATAACTGCCATCAGGTTGTGGCCCAACTCTGATCAACTTAAATGGTGAAATTCTGGGGCAGCAAGGACGACGGAGAGCAAGAAGAGGGCGTGTTGCCCTCCAAGCCTAGTTTCTTGAGCTGGCAATGCGTTTTGGTTGCCTCCCCTGTTCCTTATTGGCACATTAGGGCAGGAATTGCTGTATGCCATTGAGCACTGACTCGTAGTAGCAATGTATGAAGCGTCTTACCGATGGTTTAGATGTGGTAAACGTGGACTTAGAAAACGAGAGTACGTCCAGGGTTGATTATAGATTAATGTGGATTCCTTGTGGCTCTGATTTGAGCAACATATGTGACAATGACTCCAGGAACCGTTGCATCATATGTTGCAGACATGCATATAGTTGGTATAGAGAGAGTGCATCTCCTGCGAACACTGCAACATCCAAACAGACTGCGTCCCATCCTGCAGCTTCTCTGGAAACGTGCGGGACAGGACCATTTACTGCCGCACCCTAGAATAGCATATCCCATTCATGCCGACATCATGTTGATGTGATATGCTACACAGACCACTAATGCGAAAAACACGAGTGGCAGACAGAGGGCTTTGGAAATGCGGGCCTGAGTGAAGTTCATGCATACAGCACCACCGACGCACGTCCTGTTGCTGTGGGGTGTGGGCCGCCGTACTCCATGATATTGTCTATTGCAAGCTCAAATAATCGCCGACCAACAATCGTCGACTGTAGTTAACGCAAACGGTTGTTTCCATTCCAACACAGAGCACACTTGCCATGATCGTCCCATTGCCTCACAAGGCCTCACACTGCACAAGGCGCACACATAGGTTTGGGACTTACCTTGAGGAGGTTTGTCCCTCCCTCAGCCAAGCTGAGTCAACATGCAGTTGAATGAAAACCAACAGCATGAGAGAATAATGGCAATATATAAGGCCTTATCCATCCACCTAGGTGGGGAGACAGCCCCAGAGAAGCAAAAATTGTTATCAAGTACAATGGGCGCACACGGGTCCACAATATTTTCAAGGCTGCAGTGTGTTACCATCTGGAACGTGCTAGTTGTGGCTGTGCACCTTCCGTTGCTATGCGGGGATTCCAAGGTCTATGTTGCAGAGATGCATCCAACACCAAGGTGTAGTGCAGGCATTCATTCTGACCATTGATTGGTTGGTATGCATTTGTCCAGAGCCCTACCAGCCGCCATAACTTGCTCCAGGGAAGCAAGGTAACAGCCAGGGCTTGGGACGAAAAGACGTGATGTCAAAAGCTGTGTCTTTATAATTGGGGAGCGAGGTGCTTCACAAAGGCGCATGGGCCAATAGATGTGGAGCAATTCAAGTGCAGCCCAAAGTCGTTTACGTCATGGTTAAATCTTGCTTTCAGCAAGTATTGAATGCTAGTCAAGGACGTAGCTGTCAGCTACCTATTTTGCTGAGAAAAGCAGTGCACATGATTTGTTCATTGAGATCCAAGGTGCTGCACAAAGCGAATTCCAGAGTGCTTGCACACCTTCAAGTTCATGTGTGCAGACGGCAATCTGTTGCAAATGACAATTGGCCAAATTGCAATGGGGTACCTGTTGCGGTGCGCAGCCTGCCCGGTAAACCTGTTCCCGCGTGGGCTTCGGTCTCCGCTCGACAGGTGAGCCTACGCGGTCACAACACGGTTTGCCCGCCGCTCTCCGTCCCCAGCCGGGCGCAAGGTGACTCGGGGCGGCCGCTTCCAGACCGTCTCCGCGCCCAGTTGTCCGATTTGGCCCGTGGCGTGTTTCTGGCGCGCGGCACGGCCGCCGGGCCCGCGTCCGAACCCGTGTCTAGCTGGCGGATTTGTGATTGTGGCTTCCGCGCAGGTGTTCTGGCGGTTTCGCGGCAGCCGATCGTCCCCACCACCCAGTTTTCGAACACCGGTGAGCGCCCCCCGTCATGCAGCTGATCACGCCGCCTGGCAACATACCGCCAGTGAATGCAGCCGCCGTTGAGTCTGCCGCTCGTCCTGAACGGATCCGGCGCAAATTGCGTGAGGTCACGAGCGTCGGAGTGCGCTACAGCAACTATGTTCACCATTTTCCGGTATCCGCGCCTTCGCCGTGGATCCTTTGGATGCATTGCCACACAACAGCCGTCCCTCTGCAAGCTGCGACAGATCCAAGGCGATGGGAGACGGTCGCTCACCCCCTTTTGCCTACCTGCGGCCCAGCTCAGCCCCCATCTTGCTCGGACCGCGTTCCAGGCAGGCTTGCTGGTCTTTCTGCCTGCCCTACGGCCGCCAAACCAACTGGGCGGCTGTGCCCTTGAACCCGTGTGCTCCGGCTGGCGGCCGGCCGTAACATCACCATAATAAATTTAATCCTGTTCAACGCTGTTGGGATAAGCTTCCAGCCAACGTCAGTATTCGAGTTTTTGTCTGGTAGTGCCTTTCGGCTGGATCGCTGAGAGCTTCTTGAACCTCTGTGTATTGTCCAAGCACCTGGTGAGGCAGGCGTTCAAAGGGAGGCGAACAAAGACCGCCGCTGAGGAGACATGAGGGATCGGGAACGTGATAGGGATTATCGGCGTGGCGAAGGAAGGTACCCACAGTTCTGCAGCCCCATGTGCAACACACCCTGCTGTGCCTGCTCACAGTGCAACCCCAAGCCTGTGTCTAGCTGCCTTTGACTGTTTGTGTTGGCCTCACATGTAGCCAGCTGGTTGGAGTTGGCTCCGGAGCTCTCGGAGTTTGGAGCTCTGAAGTGCTGGATGGCTCCGGTGTCTGTTGGAGAAACGTTTTCCACACATGAACCGCCGCAGCCAGGCGCACACAACCGCTTGCACACACACCACTCTCTGGCTGAGAGTCTGCCACATTTTCGTGCCAAAGCAACCACCGCGGGCAGCAGATGGCGAGGGGTACACCAGGTGCTTGAAGCTGGCATGTCTTGCCAGCTCTTTTGGATTTTTCAATCCAAGACGCGCAGCGTGCCTGGCGGTTGGCGTCTCAAGACAGCGACTGGGCTGGGTGGGAGGAAGGCTGTGCGGACGATGAGGGGCGGAACCAGCTGCCATGTTGGCAACAGTGGAGCGCTACATGGATGCGCTCACGATCATAGAATAGGGGAGGCGCTTGCACTCGGGGCATTGGGGAACTAGGAGCGGAGCACGTGGGCACGGAGGGGGCTTTGGAGCGCCCTGGGAGGACTACAGACGTATGGTCCCTGTTGGGTGTCATGGCTATGTCTTTTGCCAAAAACTTGGTTGTCATTTTGGCCGCCTGTTTTGTGCCAGGTCATCAGTCATGCAACAATCTCCTTGTTGAATTACAGGGTTGGATGTTGAGGGAATGGAATCTGCAAAATCCGTTACATGTTTGTCCTTGCCCATCCATGCGCTGTGAAGCATTGGCTCAACATTTGTAACAGAGTACCAGGGTGCAGCTACTGCTATTCTGGTGTTAGACAGGGCCATGGGACATTGGTGACTCATCAGTGGAGGCACAGCATTGCCTAAGACGCCCAAGTACTGTATTCCTTGCATTGGCAAATGTACTACTTGGAACTCAATTTCTCATGTACTTAAGACTGGCAAGTTGTTTCCTTCTTGCAGGGAGCATGACACAAGCGGCAGAATCGTTTACGTTGGAAACCTCCCCTTGGACGTCAAACACAGGGAGCTTGAGGACCTGTTCTACAAATATGGTCGTATCAGGAACGTCGATTTGAAATTGCCACCAAGACCCCCTGGGTTTGCCTTTGTGGAGTTTGACGACCCAAGGGATGCCATGGATGCTGTAAGGGGAAGAGATGGATACGAATTTCTTGGCAACAGACTCAGGGTATGTCCCAGTTGTGACATTATTTTTGCAGGATCCAATGCCCAGAGGTGGTGAAAATCACTTCATTTCATGCTCTGGGCACCTCAAAAGTGTTGCTATGTCTTGCAAGATTTGTTATCTTTTATGTTCCGTTGGATTTGGGGTATGGGAAGGGGGTGAAAATGCTGTTGGGTTTGTCCTTCTGCTGGCTGATCGTCGACCAAGAAGCCTTTTTTCTGTCAGGCTTCTTGGTTTCGATCTTGCTGCTCAGCGGAGCAGGTTCATGAGCGTGGATGTTGAATTTTGAGAGTGGAGGAGGATACGAGCCAGATGTCAGTTGCCGTTCTTGTGGCACATGCTGGGCAAAGTCCTGTCGTGGAATGTTGCGATTCCCGACATCAGATGCCGAATCAGGCATGCTGTTTGTGCACCACTCCAGGTGGAAGTTTCCCATGGTGGCGGCCGTGGATACTATCGTAGCCAAGGCTCTGCCACTTACGGCATGTCTCGCAGGACAGAGTTCAGGATCATAGTGACTGGTTTGCCCAGCTCTTGCTCTTGGCAAGACCTTAAGGACCACATGCGGAAGGCTGGTGACGTCACATTCGCGCAGGTGATGAGGCCCTCCAGAGGCTATGACAAGGTATGGCCTTAGCGATGGTGAGATGGGGGGCATGCTTATTAGCCGATTGCTGCAACTGTGGGGAAGAGTGCACAGACTTGTGGATGTTGGTCTGCATGGTGTTGTTGCTGGTCACATTGGTGGATTATCAACATGCATTTTGGTGCAAACCACCGAGTATGTGCACAGATGCAATTAACACGAATTGGCAGGTGTTGTGCACCTCCATCGTCTTTTTTGATGCTCCCTTTGTTGGAGATTAATTGCCACCTTTAGTTTGAGACCACCCCTGTATAATGTTTGGTTTTCTTTTTGTTTTTGAGACTCGAACCCAGATGCCTACTATTACCACATACAATGCCATTCAGAAGTCGCAGATAGCGCATGAATGCACAGGTATGGGAGCACTTCAGTCCAATGTGACTCAGGGCAAAAAGTCAAGAAGTCACAGGATACTGCTGAAACTTCCCAAAAGGGCATCCCAGAGTCCACATTCCTATGGATCCCATGGCAAGAGGTCAATAAACAGATCCTTTTCGGGACCTGGTCTTTCCAAGTGTGGTGTTGCATTTGATTTTTGGATTTGTAGTGATGATGTAGACCAGCCTGGCCAAATGGCGACTTGTTATTCTGGATCTATAGGTCCGGACAGAGGAAATGCTTTCAGGACATGGCACATGATGTGTCAGAAAGGGCCATTGGCACAGATATGTGCACTTTGATGTGAGCAAGAGACTTGCTGTGCTAACTTTATGAAACGTTCCATTCATGTGTGATTCATATGTGGGATTCCCACTAATGGTGTGAGGATGAATCCGAATTGCATTTATCCTGTTGAGATCTTGACTGTTGTCTTGCACGCTGGGCGTCCAGGGTATGAGGGATCGCGATGGGATGATGGGTCTTGTGGATTATGCATCATATGAAGACATGAAGCATGCCGTTCGCAAATTGGACGACTCGGAATTCCGCAACCCTTTCGACAAGAGCTTCATTCGTGTTCGTGAGGATCGCGGGGGCAGGTACTCCATGCCCCGCTCTCGTTCTCCAAGGTCTCCTCGATCGCCCAGATCGCCAGTCTCCAGCCGCAGCCGGTCCAGGTCCCACAGCCGGACTCGAAGCAGGAGCAGGTGTGATGGCAGCATCAGTGCCAACCAAAGCTGTTAGCAAGGGGAATTGTCTTGCTATGTTTTGACGAATGTGGCAAGTCCAGCTGATATTCAATGCCGATCGGGAACTGCGTGAATCGCAACAGAACCAGCATGCTACTATCTGGGATTGGCGAATCAGTGTGCATCCTCACCCTGGCATTGTTATGTAATGTACCATCCACTTAATGTGCAAGTGGTTTGCGTGAGGTTTCCATCTGCAGCTGCGATTGATTCTGATGTCCAGCAGTTGTGTTCTACTTGTTTTGTAATACTTTGAATTCACAATGTGCATGGAATGGCAGCTGTTTTTTTTGAGATGTTCACTCACTGGTTTGCTATATTCATGCAAATACAGTCAGAAAGATCAAGTTGCGTGGGGTACAGCCCTGAGACATGCGCCAGCACATGTTCCGCACTGTTGTATGCAGCCCAACTCGGGTTGGCCAGTGATTGACCCATGTTCATCGGGGTGAAGCAGCCCCGGCAGAACTTGACGTTTGATTTGGTTTGGTCGCATCTGAGTTCTTGAACTTCAAATGGCAGTTCGGGCCAATACCTTGTGGGTTCTATTATTGCGTTCCAATGCTCTACACCTAGCTGGATGTATTTTGCCAGTATAACTGAATGTTGTCACAGAGTGTGCATTCAGTTCTTGTGATTGGCTTGGTCCTGCGCCTTCACATTGATGGGAATGATGGTCTGTACCCACAGAGGCAGAGATGCGTCACGGAGCTCAGCTGGTCGCAGCAAATCCAGGTCACGCTCTGTCTCTGCAAGGTCTGTTTCAAAGGAGAAGCAAGCTCGCAGCCCGTCCAGGTCAGATGGCAATGTCAACGGCAGGCGTCGATCCATCAGCAAGAGCCCCGCACACTCTCCAGTGTCCTCAGCAAGCCCTCTGTCCAAGCCTTGAGATGCTCTACTTTGGCTTTGGCTGCATCCAGGCATTGTGACCTGTCCGCAGTGCATGTGCACCCATTCCTTGCTGCAGCCGTTTGGCAAAGGAGTGTGGGCACAGGCTGACTGCACGACTGAGCCGCTCTTGTGATGCTGAGTCCCTGGCTTTGGCTGCATTCATCCAGGTTGACCAGTGCATTGTGCCCTTGCACCATTGTGCCCCTTCCTGGGGGTGATGATTGGTGCTTGGCTGTGGTACATGCTGTCTGGACGGTTGAACCTTTGAACTGTAATATGATGAGGGGAAGCCTCCTTTCTGGCCTGACTTGCATGTCACTGGTGAACTTGGCCTTCTTGTTCATCACCAAACTATTTCGAGATTTGAACTATTTTTAGAGGGTCGGTGTGAATGTTGCGGAACAGCTTGACAGGGGATTGGGGCATCGATGTTGTAGGCAGGCCCCACCTATCTCGATAAGTGGATCCGACAAAAAGATGTGTAAGAGAGCGGCTGCGCAGCACCTTTGCTTCCTTTGCCTGTCTGAGTGTGGTGTTGTACAGTGCACTGATGCCTCTCTTTCTCTCACTGGTGTTTACAAACGCACATGGTTTCGGAGCCAACCCAACAATACCTGCGCAACCATTCTCAGAGGGACACAAGGATCAGAGCATTACGGCACATGCTCTTCAAAAGCCGACTAACCAAGTCAAAGAGAGACGTCACAGCAAGTGTCAATGGCCTTTTGTCCTTCAATGAGCAAATGAATGCAATGTCCATGAAATGAATGCAATGTCCATGTGATGTTCTTTTGCAATCCACAGCGCCCGGTCCCGCCTCGATAGTCATGTCCGAGTCACCCAGCCACCCACAGCCGTGCAACCGAGTAGACACGCGGCATCCCGTTCGTACCCCTTTCTCTGGTAAAATTGTTGTCATTGTCCTAAGCACTAAGTACTAAATGCATTGGACCGTAAGTGCTCATTGTGCCTAAATGGGCCCACACAGCCGATGAGTCACTGACCCATCACCAGCGCAGCAGCCCGACGCCCACCTCGAGCCTTGGAGTCCCCTGCGCTCAGCTCCTCTGAGTCGATCCGCGCTGTGCTCTCCCAAGGCCAGCTCCCTCCTCCCCAGGCACCCCGGAGCCCGCCCCCCGCCGCCGCCATGGAGCCCCGCGCACCCCTTAGGGCCGTACGCATCGCCGGCGCCGTTCTCACCTTCATTGGCTGGGTGGTCACGATCAGGGGCCTCGTCACCGTGGCCAACTCACTGAACGACGACTGCACCGGGCGGGAGTGCGAGGAGGTGGATACGTACTGGTCCTACCTGGCCTACCAGATATTCGTGCTGGCCTGCGTGGCGCTGTCTGAGGCATTTGGCGGCGCGGAGTTCACGTGCCTGTCGCTGCTGGGCCTGTGCATGGTGGCATCCTGCCTGGACCAGTGGGCCGCGGACATATTCCGGACGGGCGTGGATTGCGGTAACCTTGCGTTCGCCGGCTGGACGGTGATGGCTGCCGGCGACATCTTGATGATCATCGGCCTGGGGTACAAGCGCGTGGTGGACCTGAAGGCAGGGATGTCTGGGCGGGCCGGCGCCGAGGCCGGAGCGGCGAAGGCGGGCGGCGAGCCGCTGATGGCCAGCGACTGCCCGGCGAGCGCGAATGGCCCCGGAGCGGCGGCGGATCCCCCCCCGACCGAGCAGGAGCTGCCGCAGGACTTCGAGCACGGTCGCTGGGTGTACCCGGTGATGGCGCTGATTGCGCTGGGCGGCTGGCTGGTGGCCGTGGCCGGCGCGCGCAAGTGGTGCGACGACTTCGACTGCGCACCGCTCAAGTTCTACTGGTGGATAATGGCGCTGGAGGCGGCGGTGCTGCTGTTCGTGTTCATCATGAGGGTGATGGGGAGGCTGACCCCTTGGACGCAGGTGGCCACGTTCATGCTGGCCATGCCCACCACCTTCCTGGCGATCTGGTCCCACAATTTCGTGCACCTGGCGCGAGAGGAGTTCCCGGACGAGAAGTCGCTCAGGGCGGCCGCCGGCGGCACCATCGCGCTCGCCGTCACCAACTACCTGCTGGCGTTCACGTTGGGCTTCCACATGAGCACCAGGGCGCTTCGAACACCACCCAGGTGAGGAGACGTTGCTGCAGCTGTTCGTCAGCTGGCATGGAAGCATGGCCGCTGCAAAGTGTTGCACCTCGGTCCTATGCCGATTGAATTCCAAACGTTGGCGCGATGGGACGCTCGTCTATATGTGATTTGGCACAAGGCCCGTATTCTCTTCTGTTGGGACGGGGGCGGCGCATTTGGACACCCAACTTTCTTGCGGGGTGGCGCGAAGCCCGCAACTCTTCTGCTTGGCAGGGAGGGGCACCTGGGCTCTTGAGTGTGGTGCATTGCTTTCGAATTGAAAACGGGCATTCACCACCTGTGCAATGCCAGTGCTGTCGATCTCAACTATGCAAATAATGACCAAGTGAGGGCATCCCACTGTGCTGCAGGTGGGCAAGCATTGGCCGGGTGCTCATGGTCCTCTTGGGCATTGCTGGGCTGGTCATCGCGGTGGTTGGCGTTGTGCGGACGCGGAACTACCTGTGCAAGGACAACGACGAGCTCTTCGACGAAGAACTGTTGTGCAACAAGTTCCGCCTCTACTGGTGGTTCTTCGTGCTGGAGGGCGCAGTCCTGACCGCGTTCTTCATCGGCCTCTTCGCGCACCTCAAGGCTGGCTGGGCGTCGGTGACGCTCACCTTTGCTGCAGTTGCGGCTGTCTGGCCAATCCTGGTGGCAGATGAGTTCCGGGTGTTCCCCTCTGTAACGGAGGGCACCCGGGACGAGCAGGGTTTCGAAGGCCACCTCATCATGGCCGTCGCCTTCCTCGCACTGGTGGTGCTCGAGATGTTTTGATGGTATTGCTGGGCGATCTAGAGGACTTGGGCGACAAGGAAATTAGCTGTGAGGAGCAATGTATTTTCAATGGGCGTCACGTGCGCCAGTCTCTTGGGAAATCTGGTGGTTGGAGTGGGTTAGCAGGGGAGATGTGGGGCACCCAGTGGCTGCCAGGTGGGAGTGGTGGTCGCGCGGCTGGTCCTGTGGGTGTGTGTACAATGTGTTCAGGGCGCTGAGAGGTCGCGTTCAGTTTTCAGATGGGGATGGTGAGCAGGGGTTGCAACAAGGGGTTTTTGTGTGGGTGTTATTTGAAGGCCCAGGGTGCCAAGGTTGCTCATCTTGAGTTCTTTGTGGCATGTGGGACCTGCAGCAAGAGTTGGGGTTGTACAGGTTAGGCATGATCATGTGTACATTTTGTATTGTTGGGCTCCTCTTTTTTTCCCATGGCGGCTGTCACGTTTTTTCAATCAGAAAACGTTGATAGCTGTACAGGACTATGTTTTGGCCCAGAGTACAGGGTGGGTGGGTGGAGGGGACACAGGGGGCGGGTGGAGGGCAACCAACCCAATGATTGAGGCAATGGCAGAATCGGACTCGCACCAGCAAGTTGTTTTTTGTTTCAATGACCTATATTGTGTGCTATTAAGGGAAAGGATACAAACGAGTAGAAAATGGTAGGTGGTTGCACGGTGAAAGCGTTCTGAGAACATTCAATCCCTATCCGGGTACATTTAATAGAATTGCGCGGGGAAAGTGAAGGCGCAGCAGATTTTCTGTGGTGGAAGTCAAGCTTGGGCGAAGATGCCAAATGTTGTGCTTCATGGGCAATTTGGGCAAGTCAAAAGCGACAAGGACTCATCATGACGAAATAATGCAAAGTGGGGTGGACACCAGCGCACAGATATTGTCATGTTTGCGTGAGCCGCCCTTTGTGAACGATGGATGGACACTTTGTGGTGTGCATTTGGCATTGAGCGATGCAAGCATTGATGAGGAAAGAAACCGCTCTGATTGCATTTGTCGTCACATGACAATGCACGCCCCTTGAGCCTAGAAGGCGATGACCGACATTTTTGCCTCGCTGAGTGTTTGCTCTGTGTGTCTGTATGTTCACAGCCAGTGCCTATCAGCACTTTATACCCACTCGCCCCTAACTATGCGCAGCCACAAGAGACAGCCCATGGAGGATGTGCCTTGCCCAATATATTCCAACTGCACAGTACCGCGATGTACGTCACTGTTCTGTCATTCCCTGTCACAATATCAACCCTGTGAATACACCGCATGCACCACAGGTGCCCCATCTCCCTCCTTGATACTTCCTTCGTCTGGAATTGATTGTCCTTTATAACTTCGACGCCCTACTTCTCCATCAGGGAAGCTTTGGTTTTCGATAAAAGCTTCTTCCTGAGCTGTGCCTACGTGTTCGGAATACATGGTCAGAAAATCAAGTCAATCCGTTTGACGGATTGACAATACTTAGGGAAGACGCTATTTTGATTTTGGTACGCTTAACGCCAAATTGACGTTAAGCACAGACGCCCCCTACCCCCCCTTCTTAGCGCCAACCCTTGTTTCGATCCCACGATGACTCAGCAACATTGCCTAACGATGCCATACACCTTCAAGACAAGTTTGGGGCAAAACCAGCCAGAATTGTAGCGATTGCAGTGACTTTAAAAATGGAATGCCAAGAGCGATAATGGGCGATGACAGCAGCCCAAAAGCCTGAAAATTGGTCGATTTTAAGGACTCCCTGGATGTTTGGAAGTTTGAGGGAGGTTTTGCAACAATTTATGAGTTATTGGCGGCTGATCAATGGCGTTTTTGTGAACCTTCTCACCTTATTTTGATTTTAGAGCAAAGACATAATCTCTTAGCGTCAATGGCTCTCCCACCCCACTCCACCCCCCTCAATGTCAGTTTGACGTGCAGCGTAGTAAAATCAAAATAATTGCTTTCCTTAACAAGTGTTGAGGACTTGGCAGTGTTGGTTAGCACGGGGCATACCAATAAACCCTGGATTTTGGGGTCAAAACTGACATTGGTTTCTGCTGACAGATGAGAAGCCCCAAGTACCAACGGAGGGCTGTGTTGCGTGAAGCGCACTGTGCGCTCGGGTGTTTGCCCTGGCACAATCGCTATCAATACATACATGAGGAAGTTGGTGCGCCCCAGTTTTGTGTCACAGCGCTGCAACTAAAGTGGAACACGACAGTCCTGTACAGCCCTGTACAACATGTTGCACATTTCATGAGTCACGAAAGGAGCCTCACAAGGGCTGCCGGGGGTCCAAAGGCAGCATTCATTGTGGGTGTGCCAAACATACAGTGAGGCCGCACCGAACGTCACGCCCCAACCTGATCTTACTACGGGGCATAGTCTACGCCAGACGTGGCCACTGCAGCATGCAACGCCATCCTGGCCAGCAAGGAGATTTGCCATGGCTCAAATCCAACAGGAATCAACGCTGGTGCCCGCTACGGGCGTCATGTGCAATTGCGAAGCGCGCCCATAGGGCTTGCGGGTTCCATGTACAGTGTTTCCAAAGGAAACAGACAGCAATTGAGAATTGGACAACATTGCGCATTTGTGTGGTGCGCTGAGATCATTGTCGCCCGAAAAGGAAGATTCTCATGGGACCACAGCGGGTGCTCGCAACGCAGCAGCAGGCAAATT
Source organism: Ostreobium quekettii (assembly GCA_905146915.1). NCBI lineage: Eukaryota > Viridiplantae > Chlorophyta > Ulvophyceae > Bryopsidales > Ostreobiaceae > Ostreobium > Ostreobium quekettii. Next base: position 45,761 of record CAJHUC010002319.1, on the reverse strand, counting down.
CAGCTCCTCCAGCTTTTGTGCGAGGTACTGCCTGGCGCCCTGGTCGCTCAGGCTGCTCCAATCCAACTCCATCACCATCAGCACCCTGAACCCAACGGCTTCCAGAAAGTGGCTTCGCCACAGCGATGGCCCGGGAAGCGGTGACTCTGTGTTGACAAACAAGTGAGCCTGCCGGAAGATTTCGACAGCGATCCGGGTGCCGTCCCGAAGCGTCGCAATGCTGGCCATGATGGGTCCCTCGTGGATGACCTGACATGGGTGCGTCTCATATCCCATGTCTCCCAGGACCTGCAAGACGTCCACCATGTCTGGATGCACTGGCCTGCACCGTTGACCCTCCCTCCAGTCTTCCCTGGCCATCTGAGCCAGATCCTCAGGGAGCATGTCCACAGGCACTTCCACCTTGGCCACGTGCTGCAAGTGAATGAGACACTGATGCATCTGGCGCCTGGCGCTGGGTCTTATGGCGGGGCTTCCAAACGAGCACATGTGCACCAAAACCTGCTTGAGGAAAGGTAGATCCAGCTGGTTCACCATCGCCAACGACCATGCAAAAGCAGAGGCATCTTCCAGCGATGCCCCTGCCATGCATTTGGCCATCTGCGCTTTCATTTCCCTGATGAGAGCAACATCCTCCATGCCAAAGTAGGCGACAAAATACATCGCCTGAGACAACAACCCCGCGTTCAGTTTGCCCGCATTGTCCCGCAGGTAGGCTGAAACCTGGCTGAGCAGCACATCTGGGGGCTTGTACCGATAACGGGCGAAGCTGAAATTCAGCCCTATGATGTCGGCATCCATGAAAAGCTTACCCACAGCTACTTTGTACAGGGCTTCCTTCACGATGGCATTGAATATGCCTGTGCAGCCCGGGACCGCCAGACCAGTCAAACCCCACACGATAAAGGTCAGGTCTTGTGTGGATGTGTCCTGCAGGTGTGCCCAGCAGAGCTCCTTGGCCTTCTGCATGCCTCTGGGCACCTGCAGGCACAAAGGCCGTGCATGGAGCATAGCCAGTGACCACAAGATGAGGGCAACGTCTGCGACTTGGAAATGGAGCGACTCAACCTCCAGACGCTTCAGGGTCGCCTGCACAGTTGCCTCGCATTTGCGAAAGCCCATTTTCGCAAATGCCCACAGCGAGGTGGACAACTGGGAAGGGTTATACAAGCGCCCACCACCAGCGATGCATTGATCTGCCAGCCGCAAAAATTCGTCACCATAGAGGCCCGGCAACGATTCAAGGCCACCTCTAAGATCGCCAGCAGCCCCTTCCAGACCCTCTCCCGCCTCTCCATGTCCATGCTGTGGGCAGAGCATGATGAGTCCCACCAAGAGAGCCGACCAATGACGATCCAACATGAAGTCCTTGTTCAGCTTTGCTGCCAGGACAAGCTTCTGCAGAACTTCGTTGCCAGACACACCTGACGGTGTCCGCACCAATCTCACCCCAGGTCCCAGCCTGCCCAGGGCAAATACCGTGGCGGCGATCTGGCGCGCCCTGAACGTTGCGATGTTCGTGTCAACATGGTGCAACATCTTGCCCACAAAATCGCTGTGGTGCTGCAGCAGCCAGTGCTGCACACCAGCCAGGCTCACCAGGCGTGCAAATTTCTGAATTAGGGTGGAGATGTTCACATAATCTATGGTGGGCTTCTTGAGGTACTTGATATATGTGCCAGCCAGGTCTCGCAGGATGTGCTGAGCGTTCTTCACCCTGTAGCTGGATGCCACCAGGTGCATCTCGGCAAACTCTGCAAGCATGATGATTTGCCTGTTGTTGTACACGGGTATGCGCCATGGATCAATTTGAGGCCATTTTGTGGGGTCGTTGAGCCGCTCCTGCATTTCTTGGCTTGTGTACTTTCCAACAGTGGGCCCTTCTGGGGCTGCCGGTGTCTCCTCAATCAACTGTGCCCCAAGCGCGCATAATTCCCAGTCAGCACACTGGGTCCAATAGGACAACAATTACTCATCAGGCTGAGGGACAATTTGGGCATTTTGTTTCAATCTATTTCAGGCAGTATTGTGAAGGCACAAGATCACCAATTGCCAATTAGAACACCTGTGTGCCCCAAAACGAAAGCCACACTGAAGATGGGGGAACACGAATGCCGCCATTAACACTGTCCGTCCTGTTGGATAAATTCAGCCCATTCCTTCCAAAGGAAAGAATGCCCATTCCATTTGTCAAATTTGCATTTCCAACAGGTGCAAGTGCATTGTCCTGGAAGTAATTCCTGCACTCCCCCAGATTTTTTGGGGGGTCTAGGGATCATCCTGAGATGATTCTTAACGAACCTTATTCTATATTACAGAACCGATTTCTTGCAAACCATCGGTTTCCATCAGGTGTGTCTGCATTGTCCTGTTGGACATGCATTCACATAACCATTGCTGTGAGCATTGATCACAAACCCCTGTGGTTTCTGGCGCAAAATACAGACTACAGGGCCCAAATGCTGCAGGGATCACAACAGAAGGAGGAGCTGATCATCTTGTTGGGAAAGCTGTGATGCACTGCATTCTTATCTCAATCCTCTCTCCGGGCGTCATGTTTCACCGAACAGAATTCGCCCCCAAGCCAGCAGCACACGCCGTCTCCCCCCTTCCGCACAGTGCAGCCCCCGAGCCCAAACAATTTCGATGCTCACCGCGGTCAGCGCTGTCGCCTTGCTCGTCAACGAGCTCGTGACCGGGCTGGAACGCACGCGGCCACCTCCTAACACTCCTCTACGCCACCTCCAGGCGGACGACCGCAAAAACAAATTTCCGCCTCGGCAACCGGCCGCCCGAACCGCGACGTGTGCCCTCTCTCCGTGGCGCAATTCTGCATGGCCCCCTCACCTCCGAATCGCCACCACCGTCGTGGATCGTCGTTCCCCCGTTGATGTGGCGCCAGCCGCCCCTCTCGCTGAAGGCCGAGATTCCGTTCCAAGGGCCGCCCTTGCGGCGATCGGTGGGGGAGGCGATCGCGCGGCAGTTGGCCGACCACAGCGCCGCGAGTTCCTCCAGCGCCAGCCAACCGCCAAGCGCCCGCACGCCTGTCTGGGCCATCGCCACAGGGGTCACCAGTGGCAGAAGGGGTCCAGTGTAGCGAGCTGAAGGGTCATATACCAAACCGGGCATGCAGATCCCCTGGTGTGGATGGGGCGCCCGGGGGTGCGCACAGACACCTTGCTTCGGGTCAACACTGCCAGCTGGAGCCGCAGGGCCTTTGTGCTGAAGGGAACGAGCCGTTGTGTCCTAACTTGCTTTTTCTTTTTTTGATATTGTCTTACTTTCTATCAATAATATATTAGCATTTGCTTATTTTTTGACAGTTTGTCAATGATAAGGTCTCTTATTTATTAATAACGATGGGGCGGTACACAAATGGAAACCAGGTTGCAGTCTTGTCCAAGGCAGTACCATTGCTGGCACGTCGTTGCTCGCTTGGCACGAATCATGCACGTGTTGACGACGTCTCCGAGGGCTTGCTTTCCTTGGCTTCGCCAGCGCCGCGTTTCAAAGCACAGTCGGCTGTTCTGCCACGATGGCTCGACACCTTCAGACTGCGCCCTCAACCCCAAACAAGCCCGCCTGGCCACGTGATCGGCCCACAGCTGGGAGCAAAGACCTCACAGCGTCGTCCCCCGCTGACACGGCGCAACCGCCGGGCCATCAAAGTATCGTTACGTCACCCACCGTCACGCCGACGTGTCGCCGCCGTCACGCCACCGCCAGCGGCCCCACGGGCCCTTTTGGCCGCTCGCCCGCTCTCTCCCCGGTGTCTTCCTGCTCGTAGCTGTGCACCCCGCCCCCGGCGCTCCCTCTCGACCGCGAAGACGCAGCAAGTTTTCCGCCCCCCATCCCCTCTCCAAAGACACCCCACCCCACCCATCCCAGCACTCGATCCCGGTCCGCATCATGGGCACCGTCCCCGATGGCGACCAGGCCGGGCTGCCCAACGGCGGGTTCACCACGCCGCCCAGTTCCCCCCCGCGCGTGGAGCAGTCCCTGTTGGACATGATCGCGCACCAGCCGCGCGCCCCCAACCTACACGGCCTCCAGAGACTGCAGAAGAAGGCCCCCGACGCGGGAACGGCATCCAAGGAGCTGGAAGGCATGGAGCGATCCCTGTCGGCCACGCTCACCAGCGTGGCACGGCGCCGCGGCCCCACGGTCACGCGGGGTAGCCTGCCGGCGTCGCCAAGGGATGAAGAAAGCGGTTTTCTGGCCAACCACTGGCCGGCCAGCGACGCGGGGCTGAAGCCCACCACCGTGTTCCACAACCTGTCGCCGGCGGAGCTGTACGAGAAGGCGCTGCAGTTCGACCGGAGCGCGCACGTCGTGTCCAGCGGCGCACTGGCGGTGATCTCAGGTGGGCATCTCGAGTGTGGGGTTAGCTGGTGGGGGAGAGTGGCCTTTGAAGCTTTAAAAGTTTTTGATGGAGGGTCGCGACAACGCGGTGCTCCGGTACGCCCGCGGTGCGGGGCTCGCTCGCGCGCCGCCTTGGGATGGTGCGCAGATCTCCGAGCGCAATTGGGCTGATGAAACAAACGCGGCCGAGCGGCGTGGTGCATGGGACAATCGGCGAGCTGGGGATGTAACCGGCTCCCTCAGATTGGATCCTTTGCGCGGATCTTGCCGACGAGGTCCGACTGGCACGGCGAGCGGGATAGAATAGATAGATAGGGGCGGCGGCGCGGGCCCCGCGGGCTGCATGAGCCTTGGCGCTGCGCCGCTGGACAGTTCTGGCGGTTGGGGTGGGGCGCCGGGGCTGTCTGTTCCCCGCCGGTGGCGTGCCGTCGCGTGTTCCCCCGGGCGTCGGGGGCGGACCCAAAGGCGTCGTGCTGCGGGGCGCCAGGGATGGCGGTACAGGCTTTCGGACGTGTACGATACGGTACAGTATCGCTCGAGCGACCGCAAGCACGTCAGTGTGTGGGGGCGCGTGACGCCGCGTGCGGGGTATCGCTTGGCGTGACGCCGTAGGTTAGGGGAATTCGAGTGACGGGGGAAGGCGCCACGCGACCCAAAATCCAGGGTCCATGCCGATGACGGCATTCTGACGAAGGCAGGTAGGGTCCAGGGGGAGAGTATATTAGTCCCTCTGTCTTTTCCGTGAGGGTCCTTCTGCTTCCGCGGTGAAGCCTACCTGTGTCAGTGTGTCAGTGTGTCAGTGTGTCAGTGGGTCGGTGGGTCGGTGGGTCTGTGGGTCGGTGTGTCAGTGGGTCGGTGGGTCGGTGGGTCGGTGGGTCGGTGGGTCGGTGGGTCGGTGGGTCGGTGGGTCGGTGGGTCAGTGGGTCGGTGGGTCAGTGTTTGGTTGAGGGTTTAGGGCGCCAAACAAGCAGGGATCTTCACAGAAAAGAGAGAGGGACTAATTTCATGCCGTCGAGGGGTGCCGACCCCTGACCGGGGACCGTAGGCTCGAGCACACGGCAACAGTTTACAGCGGAGCAAAGGGACACGGGAATTCTATCCCTCGTATCCGGTCCGTTCATTTTTGTCCTTGATTCAGTTCATATTGTCTCATGACGTCTCAGTGCATCCAGCTGTTAATAATACTCATCCAATTCTGACTGCAACAGTGCGTTTGTAACGCATGAACAGTAATGCCCTCTCGCCTCGAAGGTGGTGGCGGGCGTGGCAGCTGTATTTATGCCGTGCTTTTGGTTTGGCCGTTGGTCAAACCATTTCTGTGCCAGAAATTTACGGCGCAGGGCGCAGGGCGACTTACTGCCCTCGCACCTACTCGGCGGTGGCCTGTGCAAGGTAATGAGGCGGCGATGCGCTGTGGACATCCAATCATCACCTTGCCGAATGAAGTCAACAATTTGTAGATGCAGCGAGGCGGGACAAACCGCCGCGGTGACGGCATTGCTCACGGACTTCGCCAGCGTCGCAGACAAACAGAGACTGATTCCGCCATGTTTGCAAAAAAACAGTTTTAAAGAGAGCACTTAGACATGCCCCACCTTGGGACGCTGCAATCGACAGTTGGATTTCGCTACAGGTGCGAAGACTGGCAGGAGCCCCAAGGACAAGCGCGTGGTGCGTGATGGGGAGACGGACGCCAACGTATGGTGGGGAGAGGGATCCCCGAACCTGGAGATGGACGAGCGGTCGTTCCTCATCAACCGAGAGCGGGCAGTGGATTACCTCAACATACTCGACCATGTGTACGTCTTCGATGGGTTCGTGAACTGGGACCCGGCACATCGCATGAAGGTGAACCGCGCGTGGCTTTGGGTTGCACGTGTGCAATTTTACGTATTTGTAAATTACATATTTGTATCCATGTACTGTGCGGTGCAGTCGACTGGTTTGAGGAGGTAAAGCACCTGATCAGCGGAGCGTGGAATCGAAACAGATTGGCATCTCTACTGAAAAGAGGAATGTCGGATTGAAAATGAGCAACCGATTGGTGGGCTCTACTGCCTTCCCGGTCGCATTCGCCACTGTTCCTGAAGGCATTTGCCTGCTGATCTTGATGGAAGCTCACGCAGTGAAGAGGTTCCCAATTCGTTGCATTCGGCTTGCCGCATCAGAACCAGGACTGGCTGTTCTTTCGCGCGTTCCTGTTGAATTGGGGCCAGTGGAGGCCAGCGACTAGCTACAATCAATTATCCGACTTAAATTCATTGTTGGTCGTTTGCTAAAAGTTTGAAAGACATTGTTCACTCACATCAACCAAAGGCATGCGGCAGGGGATGGCAGAGCATCAACTTTAACATTTTACCATTTAATCACTTTCATCACGGTTCTCCCGTGCAGGTCAGGGTGGTGTGCGCCCTGGCGTACCACGCGCTCTTCATGCACAACATGCTCATCCGTCCCACCCGGGAGGAGCTGGAGAACTTTGGTGTGCCGGACTTCACCATATACAATGCAGGACCCTTCCCCGCCAACCGGTGAGAGGGCATCAATCGACGTGATGCACTACGGCTACCTAAGCTGAAATTCATCTGCTGAACTATCATTGGAAGAGATTGATGCCTTTTGAGCAAGGCCACGAGAAAACCTAACTATACTTTGGCTCAGTTTTCATATTCAAAATACTGAAAGAAGTCGTTGAATCTTGCGTGGATAGAAAATTTACTTGAAAGTTTCCTTCTGAAACGGGCGTTTAGGGCCCCGATTCCTTCTGCTCTTGACGCCGGTCTGGCGACGCGCTGGCCCCGTGCCTCGCCCTTCTATAAACCTTTAGCTCGCCCTGTAAGCAATTAGGGGATCAAAAAGACAATTGCGTTGCAGTAACGCATAGTTTGTGCCCCTGCTGCCTCTTAGAATAATCCACATATTACATTAGAAATTGATAGGCATCATTCAAGCATAGATATTCCACGTATCGCGATTGCAGTCGCTAGGCTTTACGTTTGTATACTGATCACATCAATATGTGCCAATAGCGATTGTATGGAGCTCGTAGCAAATCGGCCACTAAAGCCATAGCAATGCCGACAGTGACACTAGCAACAATTAATTGCTGCCAATATTGGCTGCAAAGTAACTATATGTGCAATTCTTTTGCGCTGATGAACTGAATATGAACTGACTTGGAGACAAGTACGCCATGGCATACTTGTTTCCAAGTCAGTTCTGGCCAGAAAGACTTATGAACTAATAGTTGACCACATGCATCAAACCCACGCAGGTATTCCAACTACATGTCGTCCTCCACGACGGTGGACATCCATATCTCCCGCCGCGAGATGGTCATCCTCGGCACCCAGTACGCGGGTGAAATGAAGAAGGGCATCTTCAGCGTCATGCACTACCTTATGCCCCTGCAGAACATCCTTTCCCTTCACTCCGGCTGCAACATCGGCCCCAAGGGGGATGTCTCCCTCTTCTTCGGCCTGTCCGGCACAGGCAAGACGACCCTGTCCACGGACCCGCGGCGGCCGCTCATCGGCGATGACGAGCACTGCTGGGGCCCAAACGGCGTATTCAACATCGAGGGGGGTTGCTACGCCAAGTGCATTGGGCTCAAGCCGCAGAGCGAGCCGGAGATCCACCGGGCGATAAGGTTCGACACCGTTTGGCTGAGTTTATTGCGAAACGCCCCAGTGCCTTCAACCAGTCCGTCAGTAGATCGATCAATTACTAATTACCAGTTTATCAATCATTTGGATAAAAATTATTAGCTGCATCATTAGTGAGTATCAGTTCTTGGCGAGCGGAAATCAGCATTGGAAATCCAAGCAGAGAGGGCGGGGGTGCTGTTGCACCCCAATTTTAACACGCAAGGCAGTTTCAAAAAGTCACCACGCACCCCCCCCCCCAAAGCCATATCGGGCGCCGCCGCATCCAAAAGGCAGCACCAAACACCAGTTTCACGACCCCCATGCCGAAGCCACATCCGAGACGGAAGCTTCGCCGCAAGTGCTGACTTGCACACTGCGCACTGCGCACCAGGTTCGGCACCGTGCTCGAGAACGTGGTGTTCGAGGACGACACCCGCGAGGTGGACTTCGACGCCAACAACATCACGGAGAACACGCGCGCGTCGTACCCCATCCACTACATCGACAACGTGCGGCTGCCCTGCACGGGGCCCCACCCCAAGAACGTCATCCTCCTGTGCTGCGACGCCTTCGGGGTGCTGCCGCCCGTCAGCAGGCTCAGCGAGCCGCAGGCGATGTACCACTTCATTTCGGGGTACACGGCCAAGGTGGCCGGCACTGAGGTGGGGGTCACTGAGCCGGAGGCGACGTTCAGCGCGTGCTTTGGAGGTGAGCACCCTTCCCGCGCCCATTAGCCTCGCGATTGCCAGTGACGCCCTGGCGACAGCCTCTGTTGAACTTGGGCTCGAGAAGCCGGTTGCCGGAACATGAGAATGCAGTGTCTTTGGCCTGACAGCATCCAATCTATCGATTCGATGGGAGGCATCGAGGCGATGCGTTTAAAAACATCTGGGGAGGTATTTAGGAGCATTTTAAATGACACATTTGCTACGCAATTGACTGCAAATTGTTTCTGCCGCTTTGCTATTTGTAGTGGCAAAGGTAAAGGTGTTCATGTTGCGTGGGAATGGGCAGGGCCCAAAACATCATTCGCGGGCTCCATTTCAGGCAGACGTGGCCATGTTCGTTGATAGATGCTGGTAAACGCTGGCGCGTTAAGGTGCAAATGGTCAACCTCTGACAGATGGTGACAGACATTGCACATTGTTGGCAGACGCTGGTGGAATTTGCATTTTGCTTGCGCGACGACGAGTGAATTCAGATGGCAGCGAATAGCACTATTTTGGCGGCATTGCCACCTAATCGTCTAAGCAAGGAATTGGCGATGTATTACTCCGCAACGCAGCATCTCCATTAGAATTCGAACCGATCTGGTGGGATGAGTCCACGTGCATTAGTGACAATCCAAAGTGCCCAGACGCCATCGCACCGCTATTAGGCCCATGGCCCTTCTGCGGGATAGATTTTGCTATTCTCTGCAAGTAAAAGCACGATTTACTAAAAGTACGTGTTCGCTCGACTCAGGTGCCTTCCTTCTGTGGCACCCCATGAAATATGCTGCCATGCTGGCGGAGAAGATGGAGAAGCACGGCGCCACGGCGTGGCTGGTGAACACCGGATGGGCCGGCGGTTCCTACGGCACTGGCAACCGGATCAAGCTGAGCTTCACGCGCGCCATCATAGACGCTATCCACTCGGGTGAGCTGCTGGCGGCCGAGTACACAAACACACCAGTCTTCAACCTCAAGGTGGGTCACGCATTCTCGCCAAACAACTGTTGACCGTATTGTTCCTCTTCAATTTCTGTCACCATTCTGCTGTTGTAGTTCCTATGGCCTTCAAGTTGGAATTGACACGGTTGGTGACGGCTGGAAGGCGCACATTTTGGCAGTTGTTTTCCTGTGGCCAAAGCGAAAGGTGAGCATGATCGTGAGCTCCGAGCTGCGCGTCAAGTCAAGACTTTCACCGCATTTCATATTCGTGGACATTGCCGTTGCGAGGAGCACAAATGTGTTCCAACGACTTCATTGTAGTCGCATGACTCAGACGTCTCTGAAATCGGAAACATTGACCATCAGGTCCCAAAGAAGTGCCCTGGCGTGCCGTCGTCTCTTTTGATGCCGGAGGCGCAGTGGGCCGACAAAGCAGAGTTCCGCAAGACGCTGGACAACCTGGCAGACCGCTTCAGGAGGAACTTCGTACAGTACGAGGGTGGCGGGGCATACATCTCGAAAGATATCGCCGACAAGATAAAGGGAGCTGCCCCTGTGTGAGCATTGGTGAATGCCCAGCGTCGCGGCAGGATTTGAGGCAGTATCTGTGGGGATATCCGAATTGTGTCTAAGGAACAGAAGCCACTCGGCGAGTTGCTGATCCGAGTGCCTGGCACATTACGCCGTTTGATTAGCATCTGCTATCGTAGGGCTATCTGTTCCTTCGGCAACAACAGCCGCTTTTTTCTCGATGATTGTCAAACAGAGTTGCGCGCTTATAGCCGCAAGTGTTCATTTGGCCATTTTGTGGGTTGCCCCTCAATTTTGACTGGGGAGACGAGGATTGTCTAGGAATGATGCTCGGATTAGCTGGGAAGGGGAGGGACAGTGTTGGAGGAGCTTGGTGGATAGAACCTTCATGCTATCAGATGCGTCGACTATGCAGTGGACGAGTTTCGTTCGTTAGATTTGTTGGCGTTGCAAACGTCTTGTTACTTTTAGTAGGCATCCAGTTGCCAGTGGGTGGCCTCAAGCACCAAGACCCGGGGGCGGGCTAAGCGCGGTTCCAGCGCCCATGCACCAAGGATGTTCCCAGTGCAACCAGTTTGGTATTCGTTGCTGCGTGCGGCACAGTTTTGGGTATTGATTCGTCTAGCGTTATTCCACTGCAGAAATCTCTATAATGCCAGCTTGCCTCTGACGGGAACGCCTAGAAACTCCCAACATTGTCGTCTTCAGCGTTAGCACTGCTAATTAGCTGATGGGAGGAACGCTACAATAGATTGGTGAGGCAGTGGTGATAATTGGCTTGTAACCTCTCAATTTCTGGATTCTTGGGAGGAGGCATTGACAGTGTCCAATGGACACTTCTGTCTAGTGAGTATTCTTACCCTGGAGCATGAATTCCTTTATCTTTCAATGCAATCGCCAATGAGCAAGTGTACGGGCAATTGAGCCTTCAAGGCCATTGATTTCGCTGGTCATCTGCGTCCGGGATGATGCTTCAATCCAACAGACCACTTTCGCCCTGACTCCTTTTGTGTCTACCTTATAAACTGATCGTGTTGACGTTTACGCGTAAACAGGCGCATGACTACGTAAATGAAGTTAACTATCCTGTTAATGGGTTTCTGCCAAGGGCGACGATGGGTGGGCTGCACCGGCGATTCAAACGGTGCAGTTTGAACCTGGGGTTTACTCAACCCCGGCCCTTGGGATTTCTGGCCACCCCTAGTACCGTGGGTCAGTCAAAGTACGGTATTCCGAGGTGCCGCCCGCGAGGGCGCCCTCGAGTTTGGCGGGCTTTGGCGGGGCGGCGGGGGCGGCTATTTAGGCAGCCCCTCGGTCCCCCTCCTTATCTTGTTTCGCTTCGCGCCACTGCGTTGGCACAACCCGCAGGCACCGAGTGCCTTGTCCCTCCGGCTACGGCCGAGTCCTTTCTATGAACCGTTCTCCGGCCGAGCAGTGGCTGCACGACCAAGCGGTTCGGTTCAACGACGGTCCGCCTACGGCTTCCCTTGACGAAGTCTGGCTGTCCGACCCCCGGCTCCTACCGCAAGCGGTGACCAACCCGGTGGTCCGACCTCCGGGAGTCCGCTTCCCCGAGCGGTTCGACGTCCGCCGCACCTCCGAAGGCGGGCAGCTCGCGCAGGCCCTGGGCGCCAACTCCGGTTACTTCCAGGAGTACCAGAACTGGGCCCCCTACGTCGCGTGGCAGTTCGACCTCACTGCCGTGCTGATCGACTTCGTGGCGCACCCAGCCTTCCCGCTGCAATTCCGGGAGGCACTCCTGCCGTACGTCCACGCCCAAGTGACCATCACGTCGCGCCTTCAGAGCCTGATCCGTCTTCAACAGTTCCACGGCGAGCAGAAGGGAACCTCTCTCGACGGGCTGTGGAAAGCGCTCCAGACCAACGTGCGCTTGGGCGCGGTACATCGCCGGTTCTGGGACCCCTTGATCGACGAGCCCCTCGAGCACATCCGCAAGGAGGTCCTCAATCAACAGCTCAAGTTGGCGACGAAGTCCGCGGCGGCTCAACATCAAGCGCAGCTCAATCGCCAACCTTCCGCGGCCTCGCCCCCCGGCAGTCCTTCCTCCGGCGCCAAGCATCAGCGCCCCAAGCCCAAGACGTCCGGCGCCCCATCGGCGCCTCCCAAGCCGACCGCCTAGAGGCCCCGCCCTACGCCCGCCTCCAGGGCCGTCTTGCAGCCTGGCGACGCATCGGCGCCCCCTCCCGGGTGCTTCAATGGATCCATACAGGGGCGCCGCTCCAATGGGGCCCGGGGGGCCCTCCGCCCCCTTTCGATCAAGGCGAGTACCCGCTCAGGACCCCGACGGAATGGCAAGCTTGGCGGGAGCTGCGCGACGAGTACCTTCGGACGGGGGCGATCATCCGGACGGAGCCTTCTTCCAACGCCCGGATTTCACGCGCCTTTTTGGTGGCCAAGCCAGCGGAGAACGGGCAGACCAAATACCGTTTGGTCATCGACCTTCGGTGGATCAATCGCCACCTCAAGAAGGTCGGTCTCCCTTATGAGCGCTTGAAGGATTTCGGTTTTCTTTTGAAAAAGAATGACTTTCTGGTGGGCTTTGACGTCAAGAATGCCTACCATCATGTTCGGATGCGCGCCGATCAGGAGCATTTCTTGCTCTTTCGGATGGGTGGTGAAGTTTTTGCCTGTCGGGCGCTGCCGTTTGGCCTCTCCTTGGCCCCCTTTTATTTCACTCATGTCATGCTCGTTGTGGTCCGTTTCTTAAGGACCCCTGCGGCATGTGCACGGGCTGGAACTCGTTTTCGATTTGGCTGCTTAGCGGGTAATGACTCCATTCTCCAGTACTACCTAAAGTACTCGCGGGAGGTGCCCGCGTTGATTTTGGCATATTTGGATGATTTTATTGCGGCCATGTCTGATCCGGTTCATTTGCGGGAATGGTCCCATTTAGTGCGGCGAGTTTTTCAGGCTCTTGGCATTGAGTTCAAGCATTCCAAATGTCAGTGGGATCCGGTGCAACGGAAGACCCATTTGGGTGTGATCATTGACACTACCCGGTGCCAATTTCTGGTGCCTCCGAACAAGGCCGCTGCGATTGCTTCCCGGGCTCGCGCCCTCCTTCACTCGGGCGGGGTAGTGGCGCGACATTTGGCTCAATTCTGTGGGTCTGCCATTTCGTTGTATTTGGCCTTTCCGCTGGCCCGCTTTTTCTTGATGAGTCTGTATGAGTTATTACGAGGGAAACGATCGTGGCGGGATCGCCTTCGTTTGACCCCCCAAGCCCGCTTGGACCTTTTGGCATGGACAAACATTTCGCGCCTTGCCGGCCGGGCTCTTCACCCGGGTTCGCTGCCCTTTCTGGGCACACTTGCCACGGATGCAAGTCTTACGGGTTGGGGGGCGACGTTTCAGTCTTTGGGTCAGGCGGAGCCCATGCTTGCAAGGGGATTTTTTGATCGGGAGCTTATTCATATTAATGTTCGTGAAATGCAGGCCGTACACTTGGCCCTGCTCAGTTTCTTTCCTCACCGGTATTCCGGGACGACTTCCCGGCAGGTTCGTTTGTTGGTGGACAACCAGGTGGTTCTGCACTGTCTCCTTTCCATGACTACCAGGGCCACCAGTCTCTTGAGGCCCTTACGTCAGTTGAAGGCGGTGTGTACTACGCGCCGGATTCTCCTGGAGCCGGAGTACATTCCCTCGGCAGAGAATGTACTGCCGGACCGGCTTTCCCGTATACGGACCTCGGAGGACTACCGCCTGAATCCGCGCATATTCCAGGAGGTCGCCCGCAACTTCGGGGCCTGTTCTGTGGACCGATTCGCGTCCGCCCGGAATGCCCTCTGCGCCCAGTTCAACAATCAGTACTGGGACGTCGGTACGGCAGGAGTGGATGCTTTCCAGCAGGACTGGAGCGGCACCAGGTCCTGGTGCAATCCCCCGTGGAGCCTCCTCGCGAGGCTCGTGTCCTTCCTCGCCTTACGGCCGGAGCTGGAGGCGGTGGTGCTGGCGCCGGACTGGCCGAGCGCGGTGTGGTTTCGCCCGCTCCGAGCGATCGCCCGGGCGGAGATGTTCATTCCCCGCCAGGCCGACCTGTTTCTCCCCGGCGACCCGAGCCTTCCGGCGTCCCTTCCCCCCCCGCGGTGGAATCTCCGGGCGTTCCATGTGTGCCCGCGCAAGAGGACGCCGCGCCATCTGAGACCGAATCGGAGGAAGCTGTGATTCCGTCGGAAGCCCCGCCGGCCGACCTGCCGGCGGACGACGTTCCTTTGGAGCCGCTGGCGGAGGATGACCCGCTGTACGGCACGGATTTGGATGGCCTACTCCGCGACGATCGCTGCTGGATGGAGCGCCAATTTTTACAGTCCTACACGGAGGCCACTCGACGGACGCTCCAGGCCAAGTTCTCGCGCTTCCAGCGGTTCTGCGCGGAGCACGGCCTCGCCGCCCTCCCCGCCCGGCGGGCCTCGATCTACCGCTACATCCGTTTCCTTCGGGAGGAGGGCAAGGTGGGCGTGCGGTCGTTGCCCCAGTACCTGGCCGCGATTTCGATGATGCATCACGTCGCGGGCCATTTGGGTTTCTCGGCCTTCGACCCGGTCACCCGCATCCTCACCCGCGCTTGGCGACGGGCGGCGCCGGCCCCGGTGCAGCATCGGAGGCCGGTCCCCATTTCCTTGATGTTGCGCATCCTGGAGGTTGGCCTCACCACCGAGGACGGGCCCACCCTTCGGGCGGCGTGCGCAGCCCACCTCGACTACATCTTTTTCAATCGGGCCCAGTCGGGCCATTACATTCTGGTCGACGACGTGCGCCTCGACGCGGAGGTGGTGATCTTCCGCGAGCGCAAGACCAAGCTGCGCCCGGGGGAGGAGCCCCGGTCGCGCTATCGCTCCTGGCCTTCTCGCGGAGCACCCGAAGTCGTCGACTTGCTGCGCCGGTGGACGCAGTTCCGCGATCACGCCTGGGCGCAGACGGATCAACCGCCGCGCCATTTCTACCGCCTTCCCGGCGACGCCACCCCTTCATCCAAGACCGTGGCCTCCTGGTTCTCGTCCCTCCTCGCGCACTTTCCGGACCTCGCCCAAGAGCCGTTCACGCATCATGGCCTGCGCGGTGGGGGCGCGTCCAGTTGCTTCGCCTTGGAGGTCGCGGAGCGGCGTATTCGGGATTGGGGTGGGTGGCAGTCAGACGCCCTGTGGTCGTACATTGATCTTTTTCGTTTACCCACTGAGTGGGATTTTCGGTTGTTCGGCTGGATGACCATCACCGCCCGCGACCTGCATGAGCAGTTCGGGCACATCTTCTGTCCCGGAGGGGCCTCGAGTTCCCGTAGAGTGACTGGGCAAGTTTAAAGGACGGGAACCTCGGGAATGTGAAAGTTAACGGTGTTTGTAATTATTGTCATGGGGGTACATGACGGGGTGGGCTCAGGAGACCGGTAAGGCAGAAATGAAGTTAACTATCCTGTTAATGGGTTTCTGCCAAGGGCGACGATGGGTGGGCTGCACCGGCGATTCAAACGGTGCAATTTGAACCTGGGGTTTACTCAACCCCGTCCCTTGGGATTTCTGGCCACCCCTAGTACCGTGGGTCAGTCAAAGTACGGTATTCCGAGGTGCCGCCCGCGAGGGCGCCCTCGAGTTTGGCGGGCTTTGGCGGGGCGGCGGAGGGCGGCTATTTAGGCAGCCCCTCGGTCCCTCTCCTTATCTTGTTTCGCACCCAGCCCTCCCGCCCTGGATAGTGGAGTTCGGGTTAGTTGTGGGATGGAGAGGGAGTTGAGGGAGTGAAGTGCGGGAGAGGGAGTTGACTCATGGGGAGTCACTCACTGAAGTGGCGTTGAAGTATTAGCGAAGCGAATGGGCAAGTTTAAAGGACGGGAACCTCGGGAATGTGAAAGTTAACGGTGTTTGTAATTATTGTCATGGGGGTACATGACGGGGTGGGCTCAGGAGACCGGTAAGGCAGAAATACAGCCTCCAATACAGCCCCATGTACATAAAGACAATGTCCCAACGGGCCGCAAAACGCAAATACAGCCCTTAAGAATAGGCCCTTTTGCACATATGCGTTTTTGCGCGTAAAGACATAAACGTAGGTGTAAATGTAAACAACAACATACATTCGAATTTCCGAGCTCACAATTCATGGTATTGTCAGCTAATGTGGCTGCGAAGAACCGCGCCAAACTTGGTACGAATTTGGCGCAGTTGTTTGCAGCCAAAAGAGGATTACATCATCGATTTGAGGAAAGAAAATTACCAGGTAGGCACAATCACACAGCGCGTGTCACTCAGCGTGTCACTGTGCGAAATGGGCATGGGCTGACCGCAGACCACAGCATGGCCATATATGTCTGCTGCTTCTCGCAGGTCCGCTGCAGAGCCTTGGAAAAAATGCGCCCCAGCTCTTCAATAACACTGGCAGGATAGCAACGATGTTGGCTGTTCAATTCTCCTCGTGTTTCCTGAGTCTTTTTCCCTCCCGTTGTTGTTATGACTATCATCGTCACCATTATGTTTGCACAACAAGGCAGTGAGGTAGCCGTCAGCTTCCCATGCTGCCCGATGAAAGCAGTGTCTACGATCAGTTGCTGTCCTCATTGAGTCCGAGCGCTTGCCGAGGTGGCGATCAGATCTCTGGTGCAGCCTCGTTTGGTGCAATGGCATCGCTATTCGAGAATGCAACTTGTTCGAGCCGCCACCTCCACAAGGATTGACGTTGGGATGGTGGGGGATATGTGCTTGCAGTCGACTTGACGTCAACCATACCTTGGGCACACTAACATGGACACAGTGTCGCCCCTAACCTGGGAGCGTCCAAATATACCCTGTCAGGAAGGAAAACAAACAAATACAGATCTACACAACAGGGAGGCACGGTGGAAATGCAATTCCCAGTGGGCATCGTGTTTGACCGTCAGAACATGCAATTTGCAGCCCATTGCACTTCATGTGAGCCCAATCATTGCCTCACCCTCCGCCAAGTGAAAAGCACCTCATTTTAAATACTTAATTCTTCCCATAGCGAGGTGCCGCTGGATTCCCTGAAGCTGCTGATTCACAGCATTCAACAATTGGGGCTTTGTGAATGAAACAATGAGGAGCTGTGTACACTCCAATGTAGCCATTCTTGGAATCCTGAGTATTTCCTTTTTCCCGATGCCAAAATAACTTATTTTAAATAAGTATCACCTAAAACGTTATTGAGATGTTGCACACTTGTTATGCGTGTTGTGCTAACCGATGCAGTTTCTTCGCGGAAACAACAGAGCCTGTCGTTGCCCTTTCTTTCGCATTCCCTCGATCGACGCCCGAACCCCCGTCCGATTGCGTGCGCACCGTACACCGCCGTCCGATACTCCCCCATCGACCAAAGCAGTTTTAATTTGGCTGTTTTTGTTTTCTTTGTATGTTGACACCGTACCCACCATCCTACCGACGCGCAGTGACGGACACCCGCCAAAACACCCTTGCCAGAAAGGGCGCGCGAAAGCCGGCCCCCCCAGCTGGTTCCCTCCCCCGCCCCGGCCCTGGCCCCGGGCGACTCGGCCAGCGCGGGCCCCGCCCGGCGGCGGGAACGGCTGCGCGCAGGGCCCCGGCGCGATCAGGGCGGCAGTCATGTTCTACTCCCTGCAGATTCTGTCCCGCAAGGGGCCTATGGGCACCATCTGGCTGGCTGCCCACAGCGACAAGCGCCTCAAGCGCAGGCAGATCATCGAGACCAACGTGCAGGCGAGCGTAGGTGCGCCACGCGCGGCGCGGCGAGACTGCTAACGTGAGAGTCGCTCTTCTGCGCGGGAGATTGATCTCCAGGAAGGGGCAACGGGATGGGAGCTTGGGGTCGGAAGGGATGTGAAGGGAGCGATTACGGCTGGCCTGGCTTGATGCGTCGGCACGGATGCGTTCCCTTCGGGGTCCAGGCTGCCGGTTCGGCGCATGTGTTCCCCAGTGGGCCTTTCGGCGAACCAGAGCGACCTCGGGTGGTACTGGCGGTGATTAGGAAGCCGGCGGGGCCAGTGATTGGCATGGAATGGAGAAGATGCCCAAGTGCTGTGGGGTCTGTCGTGCTGAGAGAGATGGCGCGGACGTGCCCGGGCGCGCGATACGGGGTTCCCTGCAGCGGGCTATGCCGCTCCGTAGCTCCCTGTCCATTCGCCCGCGGGTGGGTGCACCACCTCTT
Source organism: Ostreobium quekettii (assembly GCA_905146915.1). NCBI lineage: Eukaryota > Viridiplantae > Chlorophyta > Ulvophyceae > Bryopsidales > Ostreobiaceae > Ostreobium > Ostreobium quekettii. The sequence continues at coordinate 27,424 of CAJHUC010002319.1, read as the reverse complement.
TCAAGGAATTTTCCTTGTTCTCAAGGGGAGTGGCATCTCTGCGTCCGATTCGGGCAGGGTCTGGCCCGGGCCGGGTGGGCATCGGGATGCCAGGGTCCAGGTTCACTGGGGGACACGATTGGTGCATCCGCCTGGAAGGTGACCTATCCTCGCCGTGCCTGCAGATTCCATTACCAACCCCAAGGCGCCGCTGTCCCTTCGACTCTCCACGCAGCTCCTGTTCGGGGTGGCCAGGGTGTACTCCAGGCAGGTCGGCTACCTCCTGGCCGACTTCCACCACTACCTGGACAAAATACGCAAGGTGCGTGGCTACTGGGTTGTGTTTGAGCTAGAATTCACATACCGTTGGATTGTACGAGTTCCATAGAGACATCTGCTGTGACCAGTGAGCCGTTTTTGCAGGATTGGGCGGATTTGGGCAAGGATGCGCTTTGGAATCTGACACTGAGGACTAATTCTCTGTTCCAGGGCAACCTGAAAGAGTGCTATTTAACGGAAAGGAATTATCTCATGCAATGGCCACCCAGCGCCATTTCTCTTGAATTTTGCACAGCCTGTGACTGACTCCTTCCTTCTCTCCAACCTTCATTAACACATCGCTCATTCCCTTCCCTTGTCTTTCCTTGTGCATTGCCAACATCAGTCCTGCTGTTCATTGATGGTCCCATCGTTGTGGGAATCGCAGTCTGATGAACCTCCCTTTTGTAGCAGTTGTTGCAATTTGTTGATAGCACGTCATGGTTTGCACCCACACACATTCATTGCCTGGGCAGGCTAGCAATGGAGCTGTCATTGTTGGCACAACACTTGCTGAAGGGATGATGCAAGTTGACCTCAACGCTATTACCCTACCAGACAACTATGGGTTTGAGAGGCTGGATGAGTTGGACAACGGCTATCCACTTTCACAGTCAGGGTGCGTCATGGGGCATTCAATGGGTGCAGGAACTAGCAGAGGCGACTGAAGAGTCAGTTTTAGTGCTATGGAGCTCTTAGTTGAGGCAACTGTGGAAGACATTGATATATATGTATGGATGCGCTTCTTGTACCGCTGATGTTCTGTACATTTTAGAGTGATAACACTGGTGGTGGCTGGGCCCTGAATGCAATATTGTCTTGTTGGATGTGCTAATGTGCCAAGTATACCACAAATGGTTCGCTCGCGTTAGTTCTGTTCAGCTTTGGGATTCAATGCACCAGCTTGGAACGGGGTCATTGGTTTTTTCTGTGCAATTTTAAGATAACATTTTGCACAGCATCAAAATGCCCAACCCAGTCATCGGTCACTGGGAAATCTGCTGGAGATTGTTTGGACATTGCTGGCCGGCTGCTGACTTGGGGGTTTTGTGGCATCAAGTGCAGTGTTCTAAAGAAGTTCTTATTCCTATGGACAGACAGAGTGGCTCACTACTTCATGTGGCGGAGGTGTCGGTTGCACCCAGTGTGTCCATCATTGAAGACAGCACGCTCCATTCTTTGGCACCGGCCTACAACTCAGGACGTGAGCATTAAGACCCTCTTGGGGAACATTTGAAAGCCCATTGAGACCAGAATCCATTGACCCGACGAAATGTTCTTTTTACTGATGAAAATCGGCAGCTATGAGGCTGTCGGCAGGTGGCATGGTTGGCAGATACATCAATGGCCTTGTGCTGCAGTTCGCTGCTGTTGCTGAAGTTGTCTGCCTACATATCAGCACCCAGATGATTTCGTTTGGGTTGAACATCTGGCTGACATTGTGTTGAGTTCATTACCCTGTGAGCAGCGGTATTGTTGCCGATTGCCTTCTTGCACAAAGCTTGGTAGCAGCAACCCATGCTCCTGCTGATAATCAGCTCGTTTTTGGTCTGTCAGCTGAGGTGTTTGAGATGCCTGATGTGGAGCTGCCGTTTGACATCGAGGTGAGCAAGCTGACTGCACTACTGAATCGAGCATAGTTGGAGCTGTTGTGTGGTTTCCTTTCTTTATTCATTGTAGCTTTGTTGCTTCAACTGCATGCAATTATGTACCTCAAATCCGTTTCTGTCAGAGTTGTTCGCCCATAGCTTCAAGACAAATGTCTTGTTGCAACAATTGTGTCTACTCTTCTGACAGACAGGTGCTTGGGTCTCAGTTGTGGTCTGCAGTCTGCTCTCTTGTGGGTCACCTGGCCTTTATTGATATTAATCCCTGGATTCCCCTTTGCCTGGCCATTTTGTGGTGTGCCCCAAAGTATGTGTGCCATTTGCAGGCAGAGATGGAGATTACACATCAGCAGATTTTCTCCCAAGGCAATAGCGTGTGCTCTCCTGCTGTCAACACCACTGAAGTGGGCTCAGCACGTAAGCATAGGGCACACCGGCTCTGCCTATGTCCTGCGGTTGCCATCATCCATGTCAGCATCCATTTCTTGCATGCTCACTCCTAGTGGCTGCATTCCTCAGCATATTCAGCCCTCACATGGCAACAGGGTCCCTTGGATCTTGTATCTGAGGGTGTGCTGATTATGCATCCAAATAGATGCGCGATGTATGTGCTTGTGTCGTCCCTTTTTGCTGACAGCATTGCGATTTCCAATGTTGTTCAAAGTGATGAAGGTACGCCTAATCATCATCATCGATCGGCAAAGAGGAACTTCTTTGAAACAAACTCATTGACAGCTGGGTCAGCCAGCTGAGCTGCTGCTGGTCATTTGTTGTGTGACCATAACCAGGCTGTCTGTGCAACAAGGGCAGGGCTGGCATTTGATCCCTTGGATGTGCTACTATCGTTAGAAGCAAAAAGTATGATACAGAAACAGTTCCAAGGTCTTCACTTCGTTACTGAAGGGACTTCTGATTGTTCCCCGTTTCGTTTTGTGTGTCAGCTGTGGATGCCATGGACGGACAAGAGGAGCTGCAGCAAGTAGAAGACTGTTGTCCTGAGGCGCTCACAGACATGGAGCGGATGGACGTCGATGCTGGGCCATCTGGGCCGACAGAGCTGGAGATGCTGCAGCTAGATGCTGAGACACCTGGGCCATCCCCACATGTTGTTGAGCAGGAACGAGGAACAGGTTCCACCATCATTGAAAAGTAGGCATCCTGTCAGCAATGTGTTGCTGAACAGCCCTGAGCGCTGACCTGGCAATGCACAGTTGGCTGCTGCTGGTGGTTGCAGTTGTATATGCTGCTGGTATCATTTTATGGCCAGTGGCAACCATTGCTTGTGGCAATTCTGCCCCCCTCCCTTCGAACATATGGTTTCCAACCTCCAGTCTTGGACTCGGTGCCCTGTCAACTGTGAATCGGGGCACATCAAAGTGATATGTATGGGGCTCCACTTTCACAACTCCAACTCCTGCGCTTGATACCATTTCCCAGTGCCATGTGACATTGCATGCTGCAAGCCACAGTGGCATTCGTGACCAGAATGTTGGACAGACTGGCCCCTTCTGAATGGTGGCTGAGGTTGTCTTCAGTATTAGTATTGCATGTGTCCAAAAGTGCCGATGCATTGCTGTTTACATCTTCCACGTTGTGGCATCATCCAAAGTGATGGGCATGTTGATGGTGGGTGGGGTGTCTAGAGACTTGAGGCATATTCCTGGTGCTTTTTGGAAGTAGAAAGCGATTTGCAAGGCCTCAGTGCACAATGTGGCTGAAGCAAGTCAGCGGAACACTGTGACACACATGGCCATGAGTGGAACACAGCAGTTGCATTTGTTAGTCTTAGTCCAGTGATGGGCTTTGTTCATGCCAGCAACATGTGGAGTAAGCGCGCTTCTGCTTGTGCTGCTGGGGCATCGTGGCAGTAGCAGCTTCGCTGGAAACAGGGTGTTCATTGATGCTAGGAGAAACGGTAAGCAAATGGCCGTGCTGCTGCAGGCCCAACATACCCGAAGGAAACATGCTGCTCAAGTTTGACGTTAATCGCAATCGGCCCCTGACAGAAGTGCCTGGAAGATTGATCCGCAAGCTTTTGATGGACCGCTCTCCGCTGCTGTGCAAACGAGGGACGGCAATGGGGGGCCAAGACCGTACAAAGAAGATCGATCTGGTGCGATATTTTGTTCATTTCTCATTTTCCTGGCTGTCAGATATGAAAAGGACAGCACACATAAGCCGTACTTCTTTGTGCCCTCTAGTGTGTTTCTGTTGACTGTGCACCGCACTGGAGCATCGTGTTCACTGCAAAAGAGTGCATGAAAAGAAGTCAAATTGTTACACTATGGTCGTGTTGCAGGTGGCTTTGCACCCAAATTCCCATGTCATCCAAACTTGGCATCTCACTCAAACTCCTTGGCGAATCTTTAATTGCGACGGGATATTTCGATGTTATTGAACCCTTCAATGCGTTACTGTTTCTTGGGCAGCAAGGTTCCATTTTCAAGCCTGCAATGTACCATGGACCCCATCTCACACCATACACACAATTCAATAGCCATCAGCATTTTGCATTGGATATCCAATACCTTAGGTCTGGAGATCTTTGGTTCATGTTGCTGTTGCCTGCATGCTGACCCTGAATCAAGGTGGGCTGTGTGCATGACAGACCTCTTTCGATCCCAGCACAAATGCCCTTCACCAGTCAGCGGCTCTTGGCCAAGAGCTAGTTCCAGAGCTGGCAGGCCTTTTTGAAATTTCACCAATGCACATCTCGCTGCAAGAGCAGCCGCAGCGATGGCAGGGTGGGGATGAAACTGGCAGATCAACCCTGCTCGATGATGAACATGACATCAAAGACCGTGGTGCGCCATTGAACGAAACAGAGGCCCCTGGGCCTTCAGGCAGGGATCGTTGGGAAGGAGCATCTCCATCAGGGCGTGATGGAGGTGTGGCAGATGGGGTTGAGCACTCTTGCAGAGTACCATGTGTTGCTCGATTAGGTTCTTTGAAGCTGTCTTTGAGTGTGGTTGTGTTGCACAAGTGTACTCAAGAAGCAATGCTGAAGGAATGTAGACTGGATGAACGTATAGATGTATAGAATAGGTTTGTATGGATAGTGTTCTTGCTTGTTCGATGCTGGCATGGGCCAAGAAGCACTGCAAGGCAAATTTTGCTGAGCTTATCTTAAACTTGTCACATTTATCCTGGCCCTGTTTACGCACATCGCCAGAGTGAATATGAAATGCGATATTTGAAGTTTGTGGTGGCTATCTTGGTTGAATAGGTGGTATTGATGCCAGACCCAGCGAGATGCCTGATCTGCTGGCCAATGAGGATGCTGCCTGGGACCCAAATATAGACCTGGCGCCTGCGGGGCCTGTCGATTGTGACATGAATGTGGGGCCCACCCCGATGCCTGACAGCGTGTGCCCAACTTCGCCTTTTCCGCTCTCGCTTCCCACCACGCCACCATCCTGGCCATGCGGAGCAATGACCCAGGGGACGGACACGACACCAGGTAATGTCCATCACTGCCCTGCAGGTGGCAAGGGCAGCACTCAGTGACGTTGTGCGGCTGTTGTTGGATGGACTGTCACAGCAACAGGTGATACAGGTGATGCAGGTGATGCTGGTACTGCTGTTGATAGAAGCATTTGGCGCATGGAGAACTTTTGCACGTTCGATTAAAATGCAGCACTTTCTTTACCCCCCAAACTCTTTGTTCTGGCTCAGGGGATGACCCAATCGCCCAGGACTTCACAGCACGCACCAGGGCAGTCCTGGGCTACGTCACAAAAGCGCTGAAGCCAGCAGAGTCCCCGCCAACGAAGAGACAGCGGCTTTCAAATGGGTCTTCCCAACAAACAAGCAGCTGCAGCAAACGCCTGGACCTGAAAACTGTTGTGGAGGGAAAGCCCAGGTCATATGCCAGCTCCGTGTTTCTGGAACTGCTGGTTCTGAAGTCGAAAGGCCTGGTAGAGTTAGAGCAGGCAGAGGCGCTCACAGACATTCATATAACGGCTGGGCCTAGCTTGGGAAAGGACGCCTGTGCAGAGGGCGCCTAGCCTGGTGGCAGGACTGTTGGAGGTGCACGGCGGAAAGGTAGCAGGGCCAGTGGCAGGGTGCTGTCAGAGCATGGCAGTGCAAATAGAGGGGGCGCAGAGGGGGAATAGGAGGCTATGCATATAGGTGCTAGAAAAGACACTTCACATATGTTGCAAATCTAGTAGGGCATCTGATAGGACAGTTGGGCCATGTTGTGTTGGCAGCAATGTGTGTTGAACTTGTTGTCAACAGTACTGTTGTCCATCATGACATGCTGTGCTGTCATGGTCATTCTCTGGGAAGCCTGCCTTCCAAGGCACCTGGGTGGACCAGTACACCATGTTGTGCTCATCGGCAAATCCAGGAGGTGCGATTGTGTAGCCAGCTCGATGCTTTGCAGCCTGCAAACAATATCCTTGTTGCACAGCAAGTACTTGATCTATGTGGTGACAAGCTAGGTGTGGCACACGTATGTACGAGCGGATGAAGGTGGTGCGAGCTGAAGAGCAGAACAGGCGCTGTGTCACCTTCACACATGCCTTCACCAAGTGGTGGTGCATTCAGTTGGCACAGATAGAGTTGCAATATCCAGCAAGCAACAGGGCCACTGCACAATGACCCTGTTTCGCATCAAGAGCGCAATCTTGGATGTACACAGGGCCGTAATCGTCCATATGGTGCAAGGGCACTGCTTCGTCTTATTGCAGGTAATTTGCAAGAATAAAAAAGCACCAATGGCACGCCTCATTGGAAAGCTTAAGGCCTTGTGGTAAGGAAAACAAACTGGCCACCAAAGACTGCTGGAAAATTTCCCACAATAAACCTCAGAAAGTCTCCATTTGATGAAGGTGCACCTTTGCTTTTGTCGTCCTCATTTTGCACAACTGTGCTCAGGTTTTGAGCCCAAGACAACTTTTCAGGCTTGCTCCTGTTTATGGGAGATGTTGCTTCAGGACGAGAAAATAGTCGAGGTCCGCAGCCAACTGGTTGCATGCACATCTGCAACAATGCAAGAAGGCGATTACGTGCCCAACAGCCGTCGACAGTAGGCTAATATCTCTGGGAATTAATGGTGGCAGTGCACTCAAGGCAATATCCATGTAATTGTTGTTTAAATATCAACCCTCACATTAGCCACAGCACTCAGCCCCCACATACGTTGGAACAAATGATGGACGACCACCTGCTCAATATTGTTGTCTCAGCTTTCCACATTCTCATTCTCTGACTGAACAGCTGCTTTTAACATATCTGCCATTTTCCCAGGGCCAACTTCTCGTATGTGCTGCACCACTGCCCACATGCCATCCTTGCCATCCATGATGTACGATTCGTTGGAGGGGTCTTGTGCAGCACTGTAGGCTCCCAGCACTATGCTCTGTGCCATCCTCCCCATGATCATGACTGGCAGGACGTCAATCTCTGTGGGAAGCAGGGGATTGACTGACAGGTAACCTTTCTGCACGACAAGACACAAAATGCCCCATCGCTACTCCCGAGCACACAATTTTCCACACCAAACACGCAGAATTTGGCACTGCAGCAATGGAAGTGAATTACTGCAACAATATAACGGTCACTGGATATCACTGCTCCCTGCATCCACCACACGAATGTGAAACACAACGTTATGAAATGTCCCAGACATCGCCTAGTAGGTGTTGGTGTTTGTATGGCTTCAACAATTATGGACAACATGGATTGCAATGCGCCATCCAGGTTTTGCCACACAAGTTCATCAAGGGCGAGGGCACACTGGATAATCTGCAGTGCTTGCTGCGAGCTTAGCCTAGGGTGTGCCTGCCTCCAAAAAAGGATTTACAAGCAATACGAGCAGTTTTGGCTACAGTTTGCCCACAAACCTGATTGGCAAACCAACTGACACATCAGGGCAGATTCTGAAGCGTGTGCACTGTGCAGAGAGCAGTAATGCATCTTCCTACACAAATATCTTGAGGGAAAATTCATCACTGCTCAAAATGATCAGGATTTTGCACATCACTGTCGCTGAGCCTGTCAAATCCGGATAGCTAAATGCCAAATCTTCCTAGATCCTTCAGCCCTTGACAGCAGGGTGCTGCTGGTGAGCAATGCAAACAGCGTGCATGGCAAACATTCCCTAATCAATGTCCGTTTCTACACACCAAAATGCAGACCGCTGGCTCCATCCTGTCCCCTCTCGAAAAGGCCATCTGGTATGCCATGGCATGTGCCACATCCATGGCCCGATGGCCAACATTCATCTCCCCAAAGTCAATGATGCCCAGTATCTGGGTGTCAGACTCGTCCACAAGGACGTTGCTCTCGTTCGCGTCAGTGTGCACCAGCTGGCGAGGCAGTGTGTCTCCAACGTGACGCAGAACATTTGCCAGCTCGTCTGCAACCTCAAGGTACACAGACCTGCAGGGAACGAACGCGAACCCCATTCATGACGACCCTGGGAGGAAATCGACGGTCCGCTGAAGCAAGCGCAAACAACATCAAGCAAATGTCACGCCACACATCGTCTGCTGCTGGGCCATGTCCTCACCATGTGCACGATCGATGCATTCATAGCATATCCAGGCACTGCCGTCTTCTGGCAAGCCGATTAGCAGGAATGACAATGGGGCAGTCGAAACCCAGGTAGCCATCCGGATCGACGACACCCAGGATAATTTGATCAGCTTGTATGGAAAGTGAAGCAGCAGCACAGGAGGGCAGTGTTGTGCCATGGGGGCTTGATGGTGATGGCCTGGAGGTGCATCCTGCCATTCGCGACTGGGAACAAGCCCACCTTGTTGGTGGCCATCAAGGTTGTTACACTGGGAGCTGCACAGGCTCACAATTGTGGGAGCACCATCAAGGAATATGCAGTTCATCGTTAGTGTGGCAATATAATATGCAAATCAGGGGATATGGCGTATGTGGTGACAATGAACGATGACACATTGACTTGGTGTTGAACATGGACCACAGATGCGATATACAGTGTATCATGGCAGCCACGGTCTACCTCAAGTGCACAGACCGCACCCAGGCACCCCTTGGGTGAGGGTGTCGCAAGCACTGCTGGTTGTCACCAATGTGCAACAGCACAACTCATACTTACAGTTGGGATGGCAACAGCTCATCAACGTTGTCGATTTACCACAAAGAAATTCAGCATCACCAATTTCCAGCAAGGAGCAACACCAAGTCCCAAACTACCACCCAAACAGATTAACACTGTTTTGTACAGCGATTTTGCACTGATGTGAGCATTGCATGCGCACCCACCTTTGGTACGTGTCGCCAATTGCAGAAGCATGATTCTTTATAGCCTCTGGGGCTTGTGAAAGATGCCACTCACACTCATAATGGAATGCAGGAAAGTCCATTCCCTGCAAGACCTGGTGCATCCTGCCAAGAAACACTCCAAGCGATGTCCACAGCCCAGCTGTCTGCAGAGCAACCAGTACTGTCACTAGAAGACTGAAGATTTGCCGCAATGGCAAAAACGCCACACAACTGGCACACCCCTCTGGATTGTGTCTGATACTCTTTCCATCCTGCTTTGATGCCATAGCGATGTTTGCGCAGGAATTTTTCGACCAAGAATGGCACCTGGGGGATTCCCTTCTTGCTCAGCACTCGTTCCATCAACAACCCAACTTATCTGCCAATAATTGACAAGACAACAATCTTGCATTGAACAGTATGTGATGGATAAATCACACAAATGAAGAAATCAGCGATACACAGTCTTTTTCCCACCTGCCGTGCTTGCAAGAGCTCCTTTCCAGGTACATAACCAAAAAGGCTCACAGCATGCAGGCACTGATCTTCATTTGTTCTGCTCTGGGAAGCAATGAATACAGTATCCACATTTCCTTCGCCGGAGGCCGGAAGTATTGGACGTGGACAGCAGATTCCCTTGGAGTTCAGCTCTGTTAGGACGGCTCTCAGAGCCTTCACAACAGTCCAATTCGACAATGAGGTGACAACACTGAATGATGCTGATGAGTTGATGTGTATGTGTAGCAGATGTGTGGGCCACAGCACATAGGGAGGCAGATGGACAAGCTTGCCAGAGTGCAAATTACCAGGGAAAGGCACAAGTGCCTGCATCACTTGCTTCTGCTTTCAAGGAATTGTAGATGCGTGCAGTGCTGATGCAAACGTCCAAGAAAGTGGGGACACAGCTGGGCAGATGTGATGATGTATCCCATAGAAATGCCTATGGGCAGCATTTCCCTTGCAGGCCAAAACAGTGCCCTGGAACTGTGAAGATAGTGGCAGGCACATGCACAACCAAAACCTTGCATTGTGTCCTTTGCATGCACTGCGGACCATTTTGTTGTTCAGCCACATTGGTGGGAAACTGACTGTGGCCGCAGCTTACCTTTCTGTAATCACCTTTATTAGCGGATTCAGCATTGTGCACTTTCATGACATACTTCTGAACCTGTCCTAACACCAAACCAAAGCACCAATCAGCAGAGAAGGCTGGGAGGTACAGCACGAGAAAGATGGATTCGTGCTCAACAATTTCAAGCATTGCCAAGATCCCCATTGAGTGCATATGCAGGGCAGGTTTTCGTTTCTGCTGCAGGTGTCTTGTCAACTATGTCTCCAGTTAGTGCATCTTTGTGATACAAGATGACCATGTGATCCAGAATCGTTCCCTCAATAACACAACCTCCCAGCTGGTGACAAGCCACGCGCATCAAGGGATTAGCTCTGAAATGGTCGCTAGATGCTCACCATCTGAATCCTTCACCTTGAAGTAGAAATTTGTGTCTTCGTAGCCATCCATCTCCTCAGCCGACAAGACAACAGCATTTTGCAACCCGCAAAAGCACTTCAGTGTTTCTGCTGCTCTCGCTAAAGATACTTGTGGTTTCGGAATCTGACGGAACAAACCGAAAAGAGGTTAAGTGCAGGTTCTGCGCTCCAGAAGCCTTGCTGCCGTTATGCATCTGTGCTGCACTGTTGCATGGCGATCTTGTTCCACTGAGAGACCGCTGCATTGTGTTCCACCGCACGAAAGAGAGCCAATGAGAACACTGCGCGGGTGCGCCATTTGTGTGAAAGGCTATCGCCCATGTTACCATTACGCGAAAAGACAATCACAGGCACCTGGCTTGACTTATGGAACAATTCCTTCAATATTTTTTCGGCATTCACCCCCTTTGACACCACTGGACATCCGCCAACCGCTTTCAGCCCACGCCTGACCGGCCCGTGGACAAAATGACACTCACATACGTCATCTTCGGCCGCCCTTCGGAAATCAGCCACGCTGGGTTATTGGTGGCCGTCAGCCGCCGCCGACACCGTCGCCTCGGCAGCCGAGAGCGTTCAACAGGGCTGACCACCCAGATATCAAGCCAAGGGTCCAAATATGCGAACAGGAATAACAGAGGGGTGTAAAGACTGGCGCCCTGCACATGATGGCGAGTGAGGCGAGTGATGCGAGTGATACGAGTGATGCGAGTGATGGTGGGACGCACCCCAGACACACCCTTAACTGATTTACTGCACATCGGATGCGCAGAGAGAGCCAGTTGCGCACGACATTCGGCAGCGGCACAGTCGCATTGTTCGCGGTTGGGCCCTCGGGCGCAGAGCATGAGCGGAGGAAGCGCTGGCCGTGGCATGCAACGAGCGCCAATGGCTGCGCCTAGAGGAGCCATTGTCAGTCCCTCCGACAGCGCCTCGCCACCGCCGTTCGACCGGCGTGTCCGCGCGGGTATAAAAGAGAGGCAAGTGCGCACAAAGCTGCAAGGCGAACACAATCCGCACTGCGCGCTTCCGGCAAGAAACCACATGGAGAGGTCTGGATACGTGGGCAGCTCCCGCCGAAAGGGCCGCCACACTGGTGGGTGTTTTGGGTGGCTCGATGCGGCTGATTCCATCCACGATGCACTCACAGGAGGGAGTCGATTCTCGAGAGGGGCGTGGGCTGCCGCTTGGCGTGCTCGTCGCGTTGTGCTCTGGGCACCCGCGCCCCAAAGCGCGTCCGCTTCTGCGCTGCAACGACCGTTCACGCGTTGGCTGATTCTCATGTGCAGGAGATGGTGGAGTTCATCGCTTCAAGGCGCTTCCTCAAACAGTCCTCAATTGCCAGGATGCCTCGCCCGTGACAGCAGGCAAAGGCGCAGACCGAATTCCCAGCCCTCGTGCACGGACAGGCAGACATCGAGGGCAGCATCCACAACAGCGCGACCGGCGGACAGCAGGTTCGAACCTGCTCAGAATTCTGAGCCCAACGCTGTTCGGCGGTCGCCGGCGAGAGACGCCGACCAACGCGCTGCCGCCTTTGCTGTTCCGCACCGACAACCTGTTTTCATGTGTACACGCAGCTTCAGCTCCAGTGCCCGAAGTCTTGGACGTGGCGGAACCTGCCAGACGGCGCTTGGGACCACTGTTGCAGGCCCAAGCCTCAGATCTGGGGCTTCATGCGGCCTTGGCAAGGCGGCGCAGTGCAGCGATGCTTGTTCGATCTCGACGTGTCCAATGCAACGAGTCGAGCGACGGTCCCTCTGTCCGCGACGAGCGCCTGCAGGAGGCGACGGAAGTCGCTGCCCCGGCCGGTCGCGTGACTGGCAAGAGGGTGAGGGTTTGCCAATTCGTAGCAAGTGGCGCAGCGGCTTCGCGCGTGCGCTATCATAGTAAGGCTGCAATGGCCCAGCTAGATAGCCTTCCCTTTCCATGCTTGCTCGGCATGCGGTTTGCTGGGTTCAGGGGCTTGTACCGGCTTAGCCGGGACGTGGGGCTATTGGCCATACGGTGTACCCCCTCGGGGGCCCAGTAACGGGCCCAACAGGGCTGCGGTTACCGCAGGGGAGGTACATTGCAGTGCCAATACCTCCCCTGTACCGGCTAATCAGACGGTACAAGGGCGGCCGGGTCGGCTTGCTGCGCGTGCACGACGGGGCTGGTGGGAACGATCCTGGGTGGCAACCACTGTGTGTTGCTACGGGCTTACAGGTCCTGACAACTCAGCGAGAGCGTGTGCGGTCGAAGGGTGTCACCACCACGGCTCTGGGAATACGAAATTGTTGGCGTGTTTGTTGGAGCACTTGCCTGCATCGCCTCAAAGGTGGTCTGCAGCGTGTTCTTGACCTGCTTGACGTTCAGTTCAGCAGGGGTGTCAGCGTCACGTGCACGTGCTTTCGCTGCTTCTAGAAGCATATACCCACCTGCGTATGTGCATGCAGGTATGGCACCGTAACAGTTGCGTTGACGTGGAACGGGAGGTACTGTTGGCTTGTTTGCTGAGGGAGTTGCATGCACTAACTTTGATGGCGTGTGGGGTATGTTTTAGAAAAGAAGTTAACTACGAAGGAGCAAACTGGAGAGCGTAACTTTGCAACAGGTCGCCATTTGTTGCAATAGTATGGAAATAGAAATTGGGATAGATATTTACATCGATGTAGGTACTTGTGGAACAAGGAAACGGGAAGGAGGGCTTGTTCGCAAAGGTGACATTGCAGTCGTCAGCTACACCATGACAATTACTCACCATTGAGTGTATCCTGTGAAGTGATGGGACGACGGTGACAGTGCTGCGCGAAGTGAGATGCCCAAGGGACTACCGTACAAGGAGAAAGCACATCCACGTATGGGTTCAAATTCTTTAAGGCGATATCCTTGAATGCCCGATGAGATCCCAGGAAGATGACCAGGAAAATATATAAGAGCGGCTCTTGTATAGAGTAAAAATAATACTAGTGTCATCCCTAGTGTACAGTACTAATACCAGTACACAACGAGTGTACTGGTACACCCCTAGTAGTGTACTTATAGTAGCGGAAGTATCAGTAATTTGTAAGAGCCGTACTATTTGGCTCTTGAAGAGCCAGTAATGATTCTGAGTGTCTCCGGTGAGTGCCATGCAAAGCTTCAACGGCGGCCCTGCCGCCTCTGTTCCGAAGCGTCCATTGCTTCCGCTACACCATTTCGGTGTCTGGACCATCATTGCATAGCCAGCGCATGCCTTGGCATTTGCGCAAATGCCATGATGACAGCCAACCACCTTCTTCACACCCATGTTTGTGTTCGCTTCACAATGTCCAGTGTGTTCTTACCCAAGAAAGGAAGAGAAAGAAAAGCAGCGCCTGCCAATCGGATAGAACAACGCTCAGGTCAACATGTGGAACAGCACAAGTGCACTATGAAATGTCGTTTGTGCGCACTAACCTGGCTCCAGCTAGCTGGCAGCGCTGCCCAAACACGCACAGGTGTCCACTTTCGTGGCGAACAGCCACGGCCGGTGCCAATCGATGGGACGTTCCACCGATTAGTTCCAGCCATACTCTTCTCCGACGACGTTGCACCGGGTGACATTGACCTCCCCTGCTGCGGGCAGTGCCCAACGACTCCCTCGGCAGAGCGCACGACCGCAACAGCTGGCCAGTTGATTGTGCGGGACGGGAAAACCAGTTGGCCGGCGTCCCGCGTGGTCGGTGCCCGCTCACGTAACCGTGACCGATGCAACTGTGGCACCGCGCACGCACAAACAGCCGTTGGCGTCCCTTGGCGGCGTCCTGCCCTGTAGCACAGGACAGCTGTTCGGCGCAACACGTCTGCGATTGACGCGACGGCCCGCCCTCAACGTACGGCCTGCACTCAGTCAAGAACGTGCTCCCGCGGACACCAAGTCAGTCTCCACAAGCACGCCTGCTGCTAGAGAAGCGGCGTCGCGGCGGCAAGACTCCACGAGTGGCCGGGAGTACCGGTGAGATCGCGGGCGGCGTGTTTAAAGTGTCGGGCTGCCCTTCCCTGTGTTCGCGCCGCCGCAAGCCGTTTGGCGATGGGGTGATATCGACTGGCATCGCCAGCAACCGCGCATCGCGTTCCAAACGGCGGCCAGCGGGCGCCCGACACATATCAGTCCGCCACTCGCTGCCGAGGCACCCCACCGTGTTGTCGCGGATTCTCTCGGAGGAGCCTGGCTGGCGCATGGTTGCCTGATCTGGTTGCGAATACCAATGGGCGAGGGACGACGGGGGCGGTTGAACGCGGTGGCCACTGGCAGTCTCAGGGGCATTGTCTTGCGACGCCCTTCCGTGCTCCGCCTCATGTACGGCTCCAGCAACGTTCCCGGCGCCCTGGAGCAGCGACGGGTCGCGATCATTGAGCGGCAGCGCTGGTCGCCCCACCCGGGGCGCATCGTCGTTTGTCGACATGCCAGGATGTCGACATGACAGTGCCGCACACTAGGGAAAAAAAGGGCCAAATGACACGTGTTCAAACGTATACTGAGTTTACGGGTTTGGGTTATTCTTGTGTTTTTAGCGTGCAGAACCTTGATGAAATGTGTTTTACGTGTGTTCGCCAAATTGTTATTTGGTCATTTTCTTGCTAGTGGCAACAGCGCAGAGCGTACGAATTCCCAACGTTCGGCTGCTCATAGAGTCCGCTCCCCGGCCTTGCGCCCTGCCGCCCTCTGCACTGCGCCGATCCAGGAGCTTCGGCCTCTAGAGGCCCACAGATCTGTGGGCTGCTTCTGTCGGAGCTTTGCATGACAGTGCCGCGCAGCTCGGTTCCATCGGGTCAATGAATTCATGAGCGCATGAATGCTTCAAATCGCAGTGAATTCTGCCTGATGCTCTGTCGCGCGACAGAGACGCGTCTCCAACACGCGGGTCTTTGTCGAGGAATTCCCATTGCGCGTGTTTTCCAAGCACGCCATGATGGCTTTGCAGTCTCCGATAGCCAAATTCCATGTGACATAACATTTGATCATGATCAAATCATGATCGTGATCAAATGCCTGATCGGGCAGTCGCCCTCCTCGCGGCGATGAAGCGACGGCCGAGTTGAGCCTCTGTTGCACTGGCCTCGAGGACGGGACGCCTTTCGGTGACGTTTCGCCAACGGAACAGCTTTTGTGGTAGCCCCACGACCCTTCCGCGCCCTCGGGTCTCCTCGCCATGCGAATCTCGATCGCGGAAGCAAACGTCGGTGATCACGGGATGGCCCAGAGCAAGCAATCGTGCCTGTCGAGGCTGCGATTTCTTTCCTAATCCAAAGCGATCGAGCTCCCCTCGTCGACGGCATCGCGTCCACAAACGTACGGAGATGTCGAATTTGCATGAAGTTTGCCGTTTCTCGGCGCAGTTTCCTCACAAGGTCATGGAGAGACACGCCGGGCTCGCGCTGCTGGTGCTCGTGCTTGTCGCGCTGGCGGCAGACCGCCAGGTGGGAGCTTCGCCGGCCTGGCAGGAGGGCGAAGTCCCTGACGCGACTCTCTTGGAGCTGGGAGAGTTCGAGGCGGCGTTCGGGAGGAAAATGCTCCAGGAGGTGGCCGACGCTCCCGCCCCCGCTCCAAACACGGAAGGAGATGAGGGCATGTAGCTGCTTCCGCGGGGCATAGCTGCACAATGGTGCGGAAATGAGGTGACACAAATGCCACTTTGCAGGTTGGCTGCCCATTTGATGTATGCTGAGCACAAGGCAAAAGATGGACTCCAACACGCACCTTTCACAATGCTGTTTGAATTCAGTGAGTTGCCGAAAGTGTTGTCTTGGACAATTCTCACATGCATGGCCCGGTCAGAAAGGATGTTTACATGCTGTCTGGTGCCCCACATGCGTGCTTGGAACTGTGGAAAGCAGTTAAATACTGCTGAAAAGACGCTACAAAATACAGGAACACATTGTTCAACTGAATTTCCAACAGGTTATTATTATGCAATTCATTGTGTTTCTCACATTCACTGCTTAAAAATATACATATTGTTGTCATTCTTTGCAGGCAGCATGGGTTTTCGAAAATTGTGGGAGATACTATAATCCACGCCAACTCCATTCCTGTAACATAAAAACAATGTCCACTGATTTTCAGCAGGGAACATGCCATCTTCCTCATCAGACGATGCCAGATGGGGCCAAATGTATCCTAGCAGCTGTTCTAGTGCCAAGGCCACTCGCCCGGGCGCAAATGAATTTCTCTAGCGTTGGCGCCAGAGACAAGCGCCCATGTGTCACGTCAGTCATCTCATTGACTTCCCTGAAGATGCATGTGTGCGTGGCCGATACGATGCACGATGTATCGGGCATACGGGCGACAAGCGCCCTTCGCTGACTGCATATAGTTCCACCCTCGTGTGTCTAAGATTTGAAATGCTGGCACTCCCCGTTCCATATATGTGAAAAAATTTCCATGGTGCAGTATGGCGTAAACGTAGCCAGCGTATTGTGTACCAAGCGTCGCCTTGCTGTGCATGTATCTGTGTGGCAAGGTGACGCATGCCCACCAACCAAGAGGCTGTCTGTGTTGGCACCGCGATGCGTGTACTGCCTGTGAAAACGCCTTTCCACCATTGCACTTTCCGAATACGAATGCTGAGAAGGATAGAATATTTCACTCTCCTTGTCGATGAGGGGACATTCCCTAGATCAGCTGCGGCGTCGTTTCGTATTGTGGACCATCACTGACCCTGCAAGCCACAATGGATTCTGGGATTGAGATTGGAATGCAAGATCAATCCGTAAGAACTGCGCGTGTGTACATATACGTCATGACATATTACTGACCAGCAAACGTCCGGCCCGCCCTTGCACATTCTCGCTCTGCATCTAAGAGCAACTGGCTTCATTTGATCCTCCTCTTGGTAACGGGTGTCAGATCTGCAATCCAATGAAGTCTCGCAATGACACTCGTGCATTACCATGCCAAAGCTTGATGTATGCACCTTGTAAGCAAACACAAGCCCCTGTGTATAGCGAAAATTCAGTTTCAATGCGAACGGGTTGCTTGAGATGAAAACCCACGTTTTGTTTTACACAAAAACGCATCTGGTGGAGTTGGCCCATTTCATTTCGTTTCAAATCTGCCACACCAACCTGGTCATTTTTCTGTGTCCCCTTCAGATTTTTCCAGAGAAACAAATTAATGATTTGGATTGTGTGCCAGACGATCAAATGCTGATCAAATGGCCAAGTTTGATCATGCAGTACTGCTTGAAGGCAGTATTGCATTTAAAAAAGTGATATAAAATCAAACCTATCATAGTCCAATGTTGAACTTTGATTTGTACTGCGAATTCCTTGCGCAGGTGCGTGAGATCTGATGCGGAAAAGAGCCCCTTGGCTGTTCCTCCGTTTGGCGACGAGGCGGCACAAAAATCTGACGGCAATTGCGCGACGAATGGTCACTTGTTTCGGAGTATAGAGCTGGGAACAGTACCTTAATGCGAGGGGGCGCGGGATTGAAGAGAGAAGGGATTGAGGGAGCGGGATTGGCTGTAGCCAATGTCATGTGGATCTGTTATAGAAGTTGGGCAAATGGTCAATGCCATAGAGATCAACTGGTGATTGTCGAAGGGAGGCCATGTCTGCCACCGAGAGCGAAGAGGATTCTCGCTGTTCCTATACAGGAAATGAAACTGAGCAGCATCAACGTTGATGACAACCGGTAAACGACATCATTGAATCGACGATTTTCCTCTGTGCATTGTTGTGGCTAGCATTCAAAACAACATTCCTCGATTTCCAAATGCCGATATGCCGGCATACCCCGCGCTGTGCGACATTTTGTACTTAGATGTCCAATTCCCTGCAACTCCAATTTGACGTGCATGCTTTTGTGCCGAAGATCGCAGGTAGTTAAGCATTTGGGGAACACTGACGTTGAACTGCAAACATTCGAATGTGAATTCACGACATTCATTGCAAAAGATACTCTCCTCTCTTCGGGATCCTCATTCGCTGGAGAAAAACGCGTTCAGGAGAAGACACGTTGGTAGCATCTGCTGAGCGGGGAACAATGTCTCCCATTTCCACAGCAATAGAGAACTCCATTTGGCAATACGAATTGCCACGCTATTCAACATTGACTGATGCTATAACAGTATATTCGATGCCATTGCAATACAGTGATAGCACCAGTTTATGTCGAAACGGCATCGCAGTTGGATCGACAAACGGATGTTTCTGCCAACATAATCTACATACCAGGCTCGCTGTTGCCCAGCGCTGCTGCACACGCCGCCAGCCAACTGCGAGCCTGAAGCTTGGCCCCATGCATCATGCTTCGAACAGACGCAAACCCCCAAAGCGCTGGCCAATTGGTGAGACCGAGTTCATCGCCCACACGAAAGGGTGGACGGGACGACCAACCATCCGGGAGCGATTCGCAGAAGCGCCCACGCATAGAGATCGCTCAAACACCCCGTTTCTTGCCACATGCGTGGTATTTACGGATACGGATCGCAATATGTGGATCTAAACATAACATCCAAACGTGTAGATGTGAGATCGGATCGGCCGTATGGTCTCTTCAGCGTGCCCTAACTACAAACGGCATGAAGGAGATATACTTTCTGTAGAAAGTGAGGAAGAAAGTTTGATAGCTGTGCTGCAAATCCGCGGGAAAAGGCCCACGACACCCTCGACAGATTGCTTGCAGACATGACACCCTGGCCGCAGCATATCTGAGCGAATGGCACACTGTGCTTCCATTTTCAAGCTAAGAACCTCGAGGTGGCCACAAAAGCCCTTAACACTCACGCTGTTCCAAGCAGACGAGGGTGCGATCGATAGGCTTCCTTTGGATCAAAGTAAGCCTAAGATTCCAGAGATCTATCGAATCGACAGTCTCGAAGACATTGGCTTTCAAGTCTGCTTCCCGCAGCCGCACTCTTCGCGGAATAGGACTAGGCACTACGTTTGACCATCGGTACAGCGCTCTCTGTACCATTGTACTGTGGCTCAGCACTTTGTTTTCGTGCTGCGAAGCGATTGGCAACCTGCGCCGACGGGCATGGACATCGATGGCAAGGAACGTTGATGAGAATGTGGCTAAGCCATGTGGCCAGTGTGCGTGTTCGCCGAGTAGAAGACACCATCTAGAAGAGACCACATAATCCTTTCTAGGAATCACACAACATCTGCACTTAAGAAGAAGCCACATCTTGCTTTTCGGCTGCGGCTCGGCCCTCGTCGGTCCTCATGGCAGGCCCATCATGACGGTCGGTGCTTGCGGGAGGGCAGCGGAGTGCTCCAACAGCGCTGCTTCCCTAAGGGAAAGTGTCATGTCGATTTTGTTGCGCTTAGCATCAATTTGACGTTAAGCTCAGACCCCCCCACCCACCCACCCACACACACCTCCCGCTCCCGATTGCGAGCCCTTATTGCAGGTAGTTGGGTTGAGTTGTGCCCCACCTCGCTGCTTGTTTTTTGGGCCTCTGGTGGTGGGCGTTCAGCCCTACACTTTGCAGGTGGTTTTCCAAAGTGGCTGGATACGGGTGGATATGCCAGTTCTGGGTTGCTGGGCATTGGTGTTTTGTCTTTCTAGTTGTTTCTGGGGTCGGTGTCTCTGCTGTGGCTCATTTGCATTTTTCCTGATGTTTCTCGCTTTCTACGGTTTTCCATTTGATTTCGTTTGCTGTTGTATCTCCTGGTGCGTTTCCTGTGGGTCCGCTTCGCTTGAACGCCATGGGTGAATACTGAGCACAATCTGTGGACCAAAAAAACGCTCTCCTGTTCCGTGCCTTGTGTTGTTCCGGGGCTGCCTCCTACATCGCCTGAAATATGGGTGGAAGCTTCCACTCTCTTAAGAGGAGGGATTTCGCCTTTGTAACGCCATCTTACACCCCCCAACCACCCACCTACCCACCCTCCTTAGCGTCAATCCTTATGTCGATGCAAGGATGACTCAACAAATTTATGTGACAGTGATATGCGATTTCTAGTTGGTTTCGAGGACAAAAAATAGTCAAAGTTTGGCTCATTTCAGTGAGTTGAGAAATGGGACTCTAAATGGCATTGTAGGGGAGGCGGGTAGCCTTAATTGTTGTGGATTGATCCATTTTGAGGCCTTTTCTGAACATTAAACACTTGCAGGTGGTTTACGAACAAGCCATGAGTTGTTTCCAGCTGATCCGCGGCGTTTTGGGGTATCTTTCCTCCTTATGTAGATTTTGTTGCAATTACATAATCTCTTAGCGTCACAGGTCCGGCGCACGGGCGGGCCGTAGATGAGGGGGGCTGCCCTCGCATCGGAGCGCCCAGCGATTCGTGACAAACCATGCACGGGCAACGTGTTAAGACAGTGCCCAAGAGAATTGGAGCCTGTCAGAACTGACCATAGGCTTCGCGGCGTCACTTCGTGATAGTACTGACTGCAACGGTGCGGTGTGAATTTGGGCCGCCTGCTTCGGCGCGAGCGAGGATGCAGCGGGGCGCAGGGCAGGGAACCTCACTCCTCTCGGAGGGCGCAGCGTAGCGCCATTTCGTGCCTCCTGAAATCGCGCCCCAGATCGCCGACTCGCGCGACCAAGTGGAGTTCCGTCCTTGGGTCTTCGGCGTGTGGTGCTGGGGCGCATGGGACGCAAATGGGACCCACTTTTTCTACCCCCGATACGGCTGCGATTATCTAGCCAAAATGTCACTTGCCAAATTGTCACTGACCCCCCCTCCCCAGCGTCAATTTGACGCTAAGCGTAACAAAACCGACATAGCGTCTCCTCCCACGCAAACCGATTACGCTCGCCTCCGTATTACTAATGCATTCCCGTAACACTCGCCGCGCAACTTCAGCACGGCAGAGCACAGCAGCCCGTCACCGGCTTTGGGGAACGGAAATCAGACGCCCACGCAGTCCGCCTGTCCCACAGTCCCGCACCCCAACAGTACTGCGCAAAAGTAAAAGGCGAAGATCCCCGCACCCGCGCCTTACGCATGGCTCAATTCGTCGCAAAGATCCGGGGAGATGGCAGGCCCCATGTCGGTCACCGGGGACCATCGGCGCCAATCACTCTTGTACAATCGCGGGGGCGTGACGTGTCGCGTCGTGTCCTGGGGCGGAAAAGGGCTAGCCATCAGCGTGTGGCGATGGATGGGGGCCGAAGCGTTTCGCGGGCGCTTGCGACGGAAGCGAATGGTGGGCGCTGCGGCTGGTCCGGCGGGGACGGAAGCGGAGGGGCCTCTATCTACAGCTTGCGGGCCGTCGGTGAGCTGCCGGCGATCGCGCCCATCTCGGAGTCGTCCCGCCCACATGCGCGCTGCACGCGATTCCGACTTTCGTCGTATGCGTAAGGCACCCGCGCGCCCCGCTGCCCCGTTGCCCCGCTGCCCCCATCCTCCTAGCGCCGCGTTGGGCCGCGATGGCGGGAAGGGAGGGCGCCGTTCCGTGCCCACGGCGCGGATTGCGCCCGCGGCGTGGCCTTTGGTGCATGCCGAACCCCTTGCGGCTTTGAGACGGCGTGGCCGGGTGCGTTTGGCCGCCACCCGCACCCTCGCCCCCCCGCCTCCCCGCCCCCCTGCCACCCGTTGGCAGTGGAGCGATCCTTTCGCCGAAAGCGACAAGCGGCGATCCAGGCCACCTGCTGGTGTCCCGTGACGCCCTCCCGCGGGCCCCTGGCCCCCGGGCCGACAGAGCGCCGTGTCTCGCCTGCGCCATTGATTCTAAAACCCCTGATTTGGGGACCCCTGATTTCGCGGCTGTGTGTGTTTCAGGAGTCGGGAAGTCGCTCGCGGGCGCACTCTCGCGCTTGTAGCTATCATGGGTGCGACGCCGGGGTTGGTGGCGATGGTCGTGTTTGTGCTGCTGGGCGCCCCGCGTGCTGAGGCCAAGGAGCAGACACAGGCCCAGCCCGGGGACCCGATGGAGACAGGTGCGGAGGCAGCGGCAAAGCTGCAGCTGGAGCTTGCTCTAGAGTGCTGGCGCCCGCTCATTTGCGAAGCGGAGAAGCGCTAAGTGTGGTGGTGTTTTCATTGGGCGGAATCGCGCTGCCGGCGTTGCGCCGGGCGGCGATGTGGACGGCGCCGTGTCGGCGATCGCGGCGCAGTGCGGCGCCCGCCTCGCAGGCTTTGCCGCTATGGCTGCTGCGATTGCTGCTGGTGGACTTGCGCAGAGTCCGCGTTAAGGGTGGCGTGCGACGAACTGCTTGCCGTAAACTGCTCTAGACTACTCGCACCCCGTTCGGCATTCTGGCGTTGAAGCCCCCTTTGGCACTGTGCACGTGCAGTTGATGCGGCCAATCAGATTCCTTGGACTATCAGTGCAAGAAAATGTAGAGAGTGTGTGTTGGTTCTTTTGCACTGTCCCACATTCGTTGGTGCATCAATTCATGATGCTGTCCCTCCCTGCCGGCCCGCTTGGAGACAGAATGGCACTCCGTTTGTGGCTCCGAGACCTGACGTTGGCCATTGAATGTTGCCCAGGGTGTCCGATCGTAGCTAGGGAGGAGGTGGACGTTCTTTTGGAGTTTGAGGGGGAAGGGAACTTTTATTTCTCAAGAAGGCTGCTATCGCTTCTAAGACAAGACCTGGCAGCAGCGCTGTCTGCTGCAGGAACACCTGATGCCCGATACATTGGGATCAAGCCGTCAACACGCTTTTGCTCATCAGGTACGTGTTTATGCTGGATACTGTGCATGAATCCTTGTGTGGTTGCATGATGACTGTGTTGCTTGGGTGTTTAGTTCAGCCTATTCGGTTGGTTTGTGCATATGTGTCAGTCGCTTGTGTGGGAAAGAATGGGCAGCACAAATCAGCCACAGTGGAATGGGTGCCATACATATTTAACTTGCAAGGCTGGAGTGCATCAACCATTTGAGCTGCGGACAGTGTTCTGTTCATGGTGTGTATTTTTCATGCTATCCCCATGGGTACATGGTGACAGGATAGACACTCAACACGCCTGCCAAAACAAATAGCAAAATTGAAGGTTGACCACCTCCTCAACCTCATGACACAAACAAGATGTTAATGGATTGCATGAATGTTCAAATCTTGCTGGCCAATATCAACATTTGCAACACACAAGAACTTGCCTGTAGGCTGTTGATATGTGCTCACAAGATGTGTCTGCTTAAAGTAGGCATCAGACACCAGCTTTGCATGAGCCCAACTGCTCCTTTTGGTTGCATTGTGCTTCCCTGGCCCATTGTAACAAAGGCATCCGACGGCTCTGTGAACCAGAGCAGTAAAATGCTCAAGTCCAATTCTTTATGTGGTGGGATTTGAGTTTGCACGTTTGTTCTCCTTGCAGCCCACGCTGGCACTTCGCGTCGTCTTCTGCATGCACCTTCATGCACGGAATTGGCACTGGTTGTGTATGTCACAGACCATGCCTTGGTGGAAGGTGTCAGAGAGGCGATCCGCGATCGAGATTTCTGTGCTGTAGCTGAAAGCACCCTGCGTGTTTCCGAAGGTGAGTGCGTTTGGCAACTGGATGCAGGCTATACATATTGGGGGCGGCTGTGATGGATGTATTTTTCAGGCATGCCACACTGTTCCCCTTTCCGCATTCTTCTGGTAGTTTGGTAAAAGGTTTTTGTTGTGCGAATGACAGGTGTAAAAGTTCACTGTGGGGTGCGGCAAGTGTCCAGTGCATCAGTGCCTGGGTTGTCGCATGACACCCAGTCATGTGACTGGGGAATGGGCGTCGAAGGTGTGTTCATTTTGGGCATCTTTACTGGAGTGGTGGCTTCAGTCATGATCACCAGTCTATTGTGGCTTATCAGCCACAAGACTTGCTGTGGGAAGACAAAGGGAACAGAGAAAAAGATCCAAGAATGCAAGGCGAGTGGGCTCTGTTGCTCCTGCATTTGGTCTTGAGACTGTTTGCTTCAGCCTTGAGTTGCTGCTGGGCATGCCCGGGTCGCGAGTGGCTGTGCTCCAAACTGTTGGGTTGGCGGCATACCCTTGGTGATCTAGAGATCAGGCAGAGCTGCCTAGTGAGTCCATTTTTTGGCTCACGCTGGTCTTTCTTAGAAAGCACTAAAAGCTGGCTGAATATCATTTGTTGGTGCTGGTGGATTTAGAGTTGCAGAAGAAATTGTGCTGATTCATTAGCGGTGAGCTCTCAGGAACCTGCTATGGACAGCAAGCAACTGTCAGCAGTTTTGGTTACCTGCAGTTTGGTCAAAATGATTCTTAGTTACCGCTTGGAATTGGCCGTTGCCATTTTCATCGCCACTTGGTGAAGGCTTTGTACCGATACATGCCCACCTGTCCGCAGAAGCCTGATGGGCAGCCTGAGCTGAAGGTCAAGTCAACATTGGCAAGCTTCAACATGAGGAGGAACTGTGATGTAAACCCTCGCCACATTCCTCTGCAAGAGGACTCGCCCTCTTCCGGTGATGGAGGGTCGACACAGGTATGAATTTTAGTCTCCTTCAACGCAAATCTGGGTTCCACACCCAGGCATCTTGTGACATTTTGGTAGCAATCACTGTAATCAAGCGGGTTGATAAAAACACACATATACACCTCGCTTCTGCTTTTGTTTATTTTGCACTGCTTTCTTAAAGGGTGTTGTTGGGCCCACGGTTGGCTGGTTGGGCATGGAAATGTCGCCTTTCTATGCTGCTGAAACTTCGGCTGAAATTACTGCGTTGTTCGGCGCTCCCAGGTGGTGATGGTGGATGAACTAGGCATGCCCTCAAGCCGGGAGAACCAACATGAACCCATAGTTATGTCAATGTACTTCGAAGAGGTTCTGCCGATTTCGACAGCTTTGGACAAGCTTCCCCAAAGATCTGGGGTTGTAAAAACAAGGATTCTTCATAAGAAATACAAGGTACGGTGTTTTCATTGGCTTGGCTGTGAACAATGCGTAAGTCTTGTTGCTGTGTTGCCAGGCTCTCCTGCACTTGTTTGCCTGAAAGCAGTGCCTTGGGCATCTGATTCGCTGTGAAACGTGATGACACGGCGATGCGCCTGGGACGTTCGCTGACTGTTGTTGCTGTTGCTATTCGCATGCAAGTGGTACTACCCCCGGTTTCAGTTCTCCCCAAGATTGTTGCGCAGGAGCGATTCGCCCAAATGGTGTTTCGTCGGACGCAGGTGCAAGAAGCCGACCTTGCCCAGGATGGCAGCCACACAGACCCGGCGACTCTCCTCTGCCTGGGCTCCAAATTTCTCTTCATGATTGACATAAGGAAGAACAAGAAGAGCCAGGCGCCTTTCCCATTCGCG
Source organism: Ostreobium quekettii (assembly GCA_905146915.1). Taxonomy (NCBI): domain Eukaryota; kingdom Viridiplantae; phylum Chlorophyta; class Ulvophyceae; order Bryopsidales; family Ostreobiaceae; genus Ostreobium; species Ostreobium quekettii. Next base: position 1,634 of record CAJHUC010002319.1, on the reverse strand, counting down.
TCCGTGGACCACGTGGTGGTGGTGCTACCGGACGGCGTCCCCCAGATGCTCCGCCTGGTCACCCTATCCTCCTCGGGGCCCAACGGCAAGGGGGGGTCATGTGGGTCCTGCTGGCACAGGGTTGCGGCCCTGTGGGACCCTGCCCAGCACGGCTCACGGTCCCTCTCGAAGGTCACTCCAGACGGCGCTTCCCTGTCTCTGGACGTCACAGTCGTCTTTCGAGTGTTTGGTACCAACCAGGGGATGTCGTATGTCAAGAAGGCGATGAGTGTGAGGGTCAGAGAGGGGGGGAAGGCGCTGCCCTCAGACGCGCAGTACTGCGGGCACTCGAAGGGCTCCTCGCTCCCGGAGTGGGTGAGGACGTATGTGAAGGGGGCTGCCGTGACGCTCAGGCCTGCTGAGAACTCAGGCGGGCTGATTGTAGAGCAGACAAGCTGACCCGCCCTTCATGCCGCTTGCAGCCTGAGTGGTGGATGTGTCGGCTTAGCCGAGGCTCCTCTTGTGGTGCGCGTGCGGCCCAATGCACGTGCTGATCTGCGCCGCCCGGGCGATAAAGAGTCGTGGCAGTCTGCGCAACCTTAAGCTTTGTTCTTCTGACTGGCTACTGGCTGAGGAGGGGGTGACTGGAGGCCTGGTGGCAGCCGTTTGGTTTGACCGACTGGATGTCTCATGGGCTTGTCTGGGGCTGGGCGATCCATTTTGCTTCGACGAGTGCTCACAGCATTTCTTCCGCTTCGAAAACGGGCAGCATTGAATGTGTAGTTGGCAGCGCTGCTCATCTTCTGAGGGAAAGCATTGAAGTGAAGACGCAGGCACCGTGTTCTCCAGAGAGTTGATATTTGATAGTGATGTGGTAGAAGCCCCTGGATATTATGTTTCCTCGGCATGAGGTAGCGACCAGTCTTAAATCAGACATTAATGGTGTTCACGAGGCACCGGGGTAGGTTGGTCTTGTTGGCGGCATGCTTTTCAAACCCTGACCGGCAACAAGAGTCGGTGGACGGCTGCTCGTCAAGGCCTACAGAGCCATAGTGCGGTTGTGAGATAGAAGCTGACGCTAATCACGCAGTGCAGCCCAATGGCCTTTGATTTTGCTTCGGGTTTTTGACATGGCGGTGTGAATTGAAAAGCCTCTTGAGGCTGAAACTGGGTGCTGTAGATCACCTTTCACAGTTGGTATTATGGGAGGCTTCATATGGCGTCGATAGGAGTAGATGTTGTGGGTCCATCACGGTTGGAAACAGTGACTCAAACAGGGGTTTTCTCACTTTCACACACGGATTCTTTCAGCACAAACACAAAGGATTTCAGATTCTGCAGCCCGCGATAGAGTGAATCCGGACTGCCGTTGAGCGGACCATGCTCTGGGCCAACTTCGCTTTCCGTCGATTGTGCTGTGATCATGACAGTGTACAAGTTTTGGCAGATCGTGGCTGTGGTAAGGAAAGAGCGCGAAGGGGTGACTGGTTCGAAGCGGGGAAGGTTGCATTCGTCATGGCTGCCAGGCCATGACGTTTTGTCCTGTTTCTCTCTACGAATAAACCAACAGTTGTGGAATGCTTGGGACGTTATTGGTGGGAGTTGTTGGCTGTGAGGCGCTTGTGCCCGCAAAACGGTGTGGGAAGTGGGTGCAA
>CAJHUC010002318.1:0-26614 GCA_905146915.1 Ostreobium quekettii | reverse complement strand
GTCTTGAGAGGGTCGTCGCGCATCGGAGAGTCGTCGACAATCATCCCCTTCCCGCTAGGCGTCAATCGCAGGCGAATGCCGGGACGTCAACACAGCGGTGCCCCATTGTCTCAGGCAAATGGCTCGCTGCGCGCTATTTTCGGGAAGAGAGGATCGGTGGGCCCAACGATGGCGTGCGCGTTTCGGCAGGCGCCTCGCGGCGCCGCACGGGACGGTGTCGAGTGGCTGACGCGAAAGGGCTGGCGCATTCAAAGCTCCGGGCGCCACAGACAGCTGAACGACGTGTGTGACGGCCAAGACGGCTGGGCGGAGGAAGACCGGGGACTTGGCAAACACGGTGCCGCGGGGCATCTGGGGGCTTGGCCGTGACGTCGGCAGTGCTCGAAGGCGGCGACTGCACGGCCGTGTGCCTTGCCCTGGTCCACCGAGACCTTGCCCGATATTTTGTCGGTTGGGGAGGAAAGCCGGTGGGTGTTGCGCCAGGAGCGCAAATTGCGATTTTGGCACCGATACGTGACGAACTGTTGTACAATGCTCCCTCAGCCCCGGATTAATTGTCGTGAATTGCCCCAAGGAGTCGCCCCATATGAATTGTCCAACTGAATTTGAATGGGAATCCCATCGTTGGAAACGGCCTTTCGATTGCAGAACAAGATCAGAATTGGACAGATCTGGGTCCACCCCCTCGCCTTGACTGACAGCTCATGAAAAATTCCTCCCCAACCCCTCAGAAGGCCCCAGAGTGGGCCTTGCCAGGGCCGAAAATGTGCATGACAACGATAACTTGGAATAGCAAATGCTCTCGGATGTAGAAATGTCGCCCGTTTCAAGTACGCTTTCGTTTCAAATCACGCCCTTTGAACTAATAATAAACGAATACTTCTGTTAGGACATTAGCATAGAGCACATAACACAGTCTGTACTTAACAGGTTTAACGGTGAAAAATCCAAAGTAACCCACTCCCATTTACCACGATCCGCATCCGCGATATGCCACACTGTTGAAATCGACCATTTCAAGCCTTTTTCAAGTTCCAATGGAACCGGACAAAATCGCTCATCATGACATGAATTTGGTGCACTTTTCCACCACCCCCATGGAAGCTCCCTGCGCGCAGCGCGTGGATTTCGGTCTGTCCAACAGGAGCTAATGACACTGCGGCAATGCAGACAGCCATTGAATTGTTAGCCATTGGAGCTCTGAAAACAAAAGGGAATGCGCCACCTGAGGCAATGTCAACGTGTGCTTTGCGGCATCCTAATGCAACGTGGAGATGCTGTACAGGATGTCTGGCGGTCGCCGGGACAACAGCCCGGCTGCGGGCAGTTGGCGGCAACACAGGAGGCCACCACACTATTAAACGCTGCGACCTTGAAGCCCGAGTCGCACGACAGTGCTAGGTCCGAGCAGCAAGATCAGCCGTCTTCGCCGCAGCTTTGCGAGGGCTTTCGTAGTAGATGCATACGAGGGAGGCTTCCCTGCGTGCAGGACCTGTTGAATGTCCAGACCCTGGCAGAGCAGCTGACCCAGGGGACAGCTGCCGTCAGCGACGAACTTTGACGCGGGAGAATGGACGCCAGCGGCGCGGTCGGGTGAGTGTACTTGCAAGCCGCAGCAGCGCGCATTGCTCGCTGATTGCTTTCTCTTCTGATTGCTTGTCATTTCGATATATATTTCGATGTTCGTCGGATAGTCGTCAACAGCCATGGCCGTCCAGCCGGACGTTGAGCGCACGCGCATGCCGGAACGTCAATAGTGCGCCGTAACGTCGTCTCGAGCCTGTTGATGGCCGTTTGCGGGAAGAGAGGATCGGTGTTCCCAACACAGTCTTGCGCATTTCGGCAGGCGCTTCTCAGAAGCCTCACGTGGTGGCGCGTTCGCAGTGGCTCCTGCGGGCGGGAAGGTGCATTCAACGCACCACGTGCCTCGGAGAGCTGCACGACGTGGATGACTCCCAAGGCGGCAAGGCCGAGGAGGGCTGGGGGTTTGGCAAGCACGGTGCCACGGAGGGCCTGCGAGCTTGGCCGAGGCAGCGGCGGTGCTCGAAGGCGACGAGCGCATGGCCGTGGCCCTTGCCTGAGTCCAGCGACGCCTTACGCAGGTGACACAGGGGAAAATCTGGAACTGCACACGGAAGCACAATGGTACCAGCGTATCGTACAGCTAACCCTGACAAAATCAAGGGTCTCAATGGAAGGATGGGACCGCAATGCGCCATTGGAGGGCGCACAAACGCAAGGATGTAATGGCATCAGGTGGCTGCACAGTCGTCCATGGCGTCGTTGGGAAAGTGCTTGACAGGCGAGAAAGCGCCAATTCCAGCAAGCGCCCAATTGTGTTAGACAGGAATGTGGGGTCCCAGACACCAGCTCAGGTGCAAGAACAGTGCCACAGAAGAGAACAATTTTACTTTTGCTGCGCAGGGCAGAAAGTGGCTTAGGATTCGTTGCCAGGATGGGATTGAGCAAGGCCACCATGTGTTAGGTAACTTTGCACGCAGCGATGTGCTGCTGCTTATCCATGCAGCACGTTGTCCTGCATTTTAAGGGAGTACGCACATTCGGTTGTGCTAGGGTGTTGCCAGCAGCAGCATGCAAGCCACTGCAGCATCATTTGCGGAGCAACAGACCAGCGTATAGTGTGGCATAGGCACAATTATTTGCCCTCATGTGGACGCGCTCCATTGAGATTGTGCATGTATTGGACGTGCTGCAAGTGCCGTCCAGATGAGGATGGTGCAAGGAGTGAGCCAGGGATGAAGATGGGAAGGAATATTCACGAAAAATAGCTCGCTTCACTGACTGGTCTCCTCTCCTAGGTGGGGATGTTTGAATAGCAGCATCGGCCTTTTCGGAATGGTAAAGTTTTGGAAGAACGGAATTGCAGAAAATATCAAAATCATCGGATATCAGAAAATACCAGAGGATATCAGAAGATTGAAATATTGTAACGAGATTTCAGAAAATCGGGGTGGTCGGTCGTTCAAGGTGAGAATTGTCCGGGTGAATCCTCATCGTTGCGACAAACATCACCCCCAGTGAAATACCACTGTTGCAACGTGCGAGAAGCCTGCTTCAGCGTGTGGGGAGTGCGTGCCAGCAAGTGACACACTAAGAAAAAAGGACCAAATAACACTGTTCAAACGCGTACAAAGCTTACGAGTTTGTGTTATTTTCGTGTTTTCAGCATGCAGAACACTGATGAAATGCATACAAATGTGTTTAAAGAACGTGTTGTTTTGCCCTTTCTCTGCTGGTGACAGGTGCACTGAACTGTGCCTGGGTTATGTGTGCGGCAGAAGGCAGAGTGAAGGGCCGCGATGGGCATGATGAAGTAACGCAGCGAAAGTGCACCCCAGGCCTCATCCCGGACGAAAGGAGGGGCATATGATGGCGAGCGTGGAGCAGAGGGACGCCAACACAGTTCTCCTTGACTCTACCATGTTGAACCTGGCAAGTCTTGAAGCTGCCCTGCAGGCTATAATGGCGCCCACATTCATCGGTGGTCTGGGCTGTTATAAAGCAAGAGCTGAGGTGGCCGATATGGAAACATGGCATTCAAGGAGTTGGTGGCAGATTCTCCTGGTTCTGTTGCTCAAGGAGCCAATAGCGCCAGACAAAGGCTACCAGCGTGTATGGTGCAATGCGACACAGGGGAGTAGCAGGGAAAGGAACAGCAAAGAATGGAGTTAAAATAGCTGGGGAACTGCGAGGGATAAAGGCCTCGTCACTGGAGGCTATCTGCTGCAACGGGAGCTCCCAAGGTTGTCCATTAGCCGACTAGTTATTTTAGTTACACGGCTGAGGCATCATTTTTGGGGGGTCACCGTTTGCATGAGGTCGAATAGGTGGACAGCAGAGGAATGGACACCTTGACACTAGATTTGCCTGCACTGATTTACTGTGCTCCCAAGCTTGTTTACCAGCTGACTATTTGCTTAGTTATGCCGCTGAGGAATCACCGTGGGGTGTCGCCGTCTGTATGAGGGTGAACGGGAAAGCTGCAGGGGAATGAACACCCTGGCGCTTGAGGTTCCCTGTTGGCAGCTGGCTGCTGCAGCAGGCGCTCCAAAGTCTGTCCACCAGCCGACTAGCTAATTGCGGCTGAGGTAGCACAGTTGGGGTCGCCATTTGCAAGAGGGCAAGTGTATGAAGTTGTGGGGCCAGCACCTGGAGGGGCGGGCTCTACACGGAAATGGTCTCGGAACGAAAGACATGTGAATGGCAAATGTGGGACACATGCGGTGTTTTCTGAACATTGTTTTAATGAATTACATGACATTAATCTTGAGCATGTACTCCATGCCTTGGTGAAAATTTCAGCATTCGCGAGTTTGATTCTCGATCACTCTCGACAGACAAGATTACAGTGTCTACTGGAAGAGATACCGCAATTGAAGCTTTTGCTCCACCTCAGCGGATTTTGTTCCAAATGATGTTTTTTTCTAGGAAAATGTTTGGATTCTGTCCTGATTTGAGCCTCACCCAGTAGATGAAGCGATTGATAATTTGCAATATTGCAAAAGGTCACGGTACCGCTGCCAAAGCGCCTGGGGCCCATAATGGCAAAGATCGTGCGCCCTATACTGCTTTCTGCAAATAAACACTGATTCCCAGCCCACTCAACATTCAAATTCTGTCAAATCGAGCTTGGCTCAAATAATTCATATTCATCTAAATAGGCAGGAAATCCACTTCAGAACCCATAACCGCGGCAAAAGCCATGCACGCTCAGAACACGTCATTCCGCAGGGCCACCTCACCACACCCATAGCTGTCTGACGGATGCATTTCAAATAACAATGGACTACGGTCGTCCTATTTTTTCTCTTCTTTTCAAAATAATTACGCAGAATCAAATAATAACAGAAATCAGACAAAGCATCTAATGTTCAACGTTCGCAGTTGTGCAAATCTATCTTTGGAAATTCCCACTTCACATTGAATCATGCCACACCATGACGTTTGGAGTTCACTTTGAAGTAACATTTTTGGCTGACTGTTTTCCTCCCCTGAGCAGTCTTTTTCACGAACAGCACGCACCACCAGAGCTTGAAAGCACCCAAGGGCGCGCGGCAATCCAACCAGCCATTGAGCTGTCGTTGTGAGGGCGAGAAATTATGGCGGGTAATTATAAGGGAAACGGTGTCAAGTATGGTGTGATTGAACACGGTGAACCCGGTCATGAAGACGTGGTGAATATGGGAACGGTGATTACTGACGGGGGGCTTTTCCTGCCAACACTATTTGGTTGACGTGCTTGTCTTGTAACGCATCTGGTTGCGGTCTTGCTTCCCGTGCCTTGAAGCGAGCGTGTTGCGAAGGTGTTCGGTTTCTCTGACAATCGTCATGATCATCACCATCAGGAACATGTATTAGAATCGTAATCTAAAATTAAAGAAAACTTCTTAGAGTCTGTAATCGAATTACGACTGTAAGATGTAATCTCACATTTTGAGGCGAGTAGGTAGCCATCTGCTCCCTATATCACCAGAGCAAATGATTCTTTTTGAACTTTTACATGAAACCTAAGGCATTACCACAATCCGGCCGCTGTGTTTCTATACTTCTGTAGTACATCAGAACCCGCAATTCACAAACAGGGTGTCTTCAAATTGGCTCAAACTTCTGTGCGCAGTTTGTAAGCATATAGCAATTCATTTAATCCCACCAACCCCAAGGGAATCAATGCTGTCCAATTCGCTGCAAAACAGGTTTTCCCACAATTGGTTTCCACTAAGAAGAAGTCTTCAAATCGAGATCAGAAATTGTCGTCATCTCGCTGGGTGAGCCCGATGTACCTTTGTCCACTATTCCAAAATACTTGATTCAGCAGACGTACATCACTCGGCATTGAAGTAGATGTTGAGCCAACTTGGTGTGCTCCACGTCGACTTGCAAATTATACTGAAATCCGACCAGGGGCGATCACTCTATTATGGAGACGTAGAGAGAAAATCCGAGGAAAGGAGGCGTCTGTGCTATTCGTCTCCCGGATTCCAAATTCGAGCAAACCAAATGTGAATTCTTCAATCGGTTGATGCCAACGGGAGCTTTGCGACGGCCCAACGCCAACCTACCGGCGCTGTCGACGCGGTCGCCGGGACGACATCCCGGCTGCCGGCGGTTGGCGGTTGCTGGCCGGCTTGGCAGTTGGCGGTTGCACTGGCGGCCATTACAAAGGCGCCGAAGCCCGAGTCGCCGACAACGCCAGGCGGGAGGTTCAACAGCAGAGGGGTGGGCATCCGGCGACGCCCTCGGGTGTGCAGGCCCCTGTTGAGTGTCCCGACCCTGTGGCGGAGCAGCTGCCCCAGGGGACACGGCTGGCGTCAGCGACGACTCTTGATTGGGGAGAAAGGCGGAGGCCGGACGGTCGGGTGAGCGCGATTGGGGTGCGCGCCTGTCGACACCGCCTGCTTCAAACGGCTCAAGGTCGTCGACGGCTGTCGTCAACTGCCGCCAAGCAACTCCGTTCGGCACTTTGCGGACAGGCGTTAAGGGCAAACGAATGCCCGAGCGTCAGTACTTTGCTCCATTGCATCGGGTTCGTGGTGGGCCGTTTCGGGAAGGGAGGGAGCGGTGTGCCGATATCTACCGTGCGCGTTTCGGCAGGTGCGGGGGCCTCGGCTGCGGCCGTCATGTCTGCTACGGGCGGCGGGCGGGCCAATTCAGCGCCTCGGGTGCTGCGGAGAGCTGCGCGAGGTGGATGGCGACCCTGGCGGGAAGGTGGGCTGGGGGTGTTGGCAAACACGGTGCCGAGGAGGGCCTGTGAGCTTAGCCATGTCGGCAGCAGCTGCATGACCGCGTGCCTTGCTCTGGTCCACCGAGGCAGTCGGCATTCCTTGCGGAGAAGGGGTAACAAGTTGGTGTTGTGCCAGTGGCAATGCTCTCTCCGTCCCGGAAGAACTCTACTGTACTGAAAGAGAAATTTCGTGATAGACGGGGCCTCTGAATATAGCAGGGGTGCAGAAGTGGAATTATCGGTGTCCCGCCTCCCCAGAAAATTTAGAAAAGCTCTTGAAAATCTCATACCCAACCCCTCCGAACGGCACACAGATTGGACCTTGATTGAGCCAAAATGTGCATTCACAAGGACACCTCAGCCCTCCCAGACATTTCCGATGCAGGCGCTTCGTCCCTTTCATGAGCGCTTCGTTTTAAGTCGCTCTGCTTAAATTAGTGGCGAACAATATCTTCAATTCTTGTCATAATTTTCATAGCTACGTGTAGAGGGGTTGCGCTGTGTTCGCTATGTTAACGTCCGCCACTCCCATTTCCCACGCTGGCAATTCGGGGCAGCACCCCATGGCGTACTACACTACACTGCTAAAATTGCCCATTTCAAACTGTACTCAATTTGCAATAAATGGCCACCAGATCGTGTGTTATGGCATGCTTTTTGTTGCCATTTTGCACCAGCACCATGAAGATCATGCGTGCAGCGCATGGGATTTCGGTATTTTTCATGATACCGCAGCGATTCAAATAACCATTGAGTTGTCATCCACTACAACTGTCAGAACCGATGGGGATGAAGCATCTGGGACGCTGCCAGCGCGTGTTTTGCGACGGCTCAATACCACCCTGCGGTGCTCCAGCGGCGGTCTCCGGGACAACGGCCCGGCTGCCGGTGGTTGGCTGCTACGAGCTGACTTGGCAGTTGGCAGCTACATGGGAGGCGACCGCACTACAGCAGCACCGCTGCCACCCATGGAAGACGACTCGCGCAACAACACCAGCGCCGAGCACCAAGATGGGCCGCCTTCGCCTCATCCTGCGCGGCAGATTCCTGATGGGCGGCATCCAGGTGGCGGCATTCTGTGTTCAGGCCCGTGTTGAGTAGCGGAGCAGCTGCCCCATGGGACAGTTGTCGTCAGCGACGACTCTTGAGTGCAGAGAGAGGCGGCGGGCGGGACGGTCGGGTGAGTGCAATCGGCGTGCGGCAGACCACACTGCTTGCCCCTTGCTTGGTTGTCGTCTCGAGAGCGCTGCCATTCGTTATAGAGTCGTCCATGGTCACCGTCGTCCAGACTGCTGTTCAGCGTGCGGGAATGCCTGGACGTCAAAACTGCGCCGCCGCATCGTCTTGGGCTCGCTGCGGGCCATTTGCGGGAAGAGAAGATCGATGTGTCTTACAATGGCCTGCGCGTTTCGGCAGGCGCTTTCCAGACGCATCGCGGCGCCGCACGGGAAGGGGATAGAGTGGCTGACGCGGGTGGGCTGGCGCATTCAACGCCCCAGGTGCCGTGGACAGCTGCACGACGCGGATGACGGCCAAGACGGCAGGGCGAAGGAGGACTGGGGCTTGGCAAACACGGTGCCGCGGAGCGCCTGGGAGCTGGGCCGTGGCGGCGGCAGTGCTCGAAGGCGGAGACTGCATGGCCGTGTGCCTTGCCCAAGTCCACGGAAGCCTTGCTCCAATTTTTGACAGATGTGGAGGAATGCACGTGGGTGTTGCACCAGGAGCGCAGAGTTGCGACTTCGCCAACGATGTGCAAAGAAGTGGGGAAGAATGCTCCCTCCTCCCTGAATTAATTGTCATCAATAGGCCAGCTTCAATTGCCCCAAGAGAACTGCCCCAGATGAATTTTAATAAGAAGCTCAGATATGGAAATGGCCTCTAGATAACAGAAGCTTATAATTGGGCAGACTGTGTTCCCCCCGCCCTTCGACCATGGGAACAACCTTGTGCCAACACCAGCTGGCAGTGATTTCAGGCGGTCACCGGACAACAGTGCGACTGCAGGCAGCTGGCGGCTACGAGTTTGCTTCTCAGTTGCCGGTTATGTATGCTGCCATTCAAATGCAAGAGCGCCCATACATAGTCTCGCGAAAACGCCAGCGCTGACCTTCAAAACTGGCCCCTCCGCCGCAGGCCTGGCGAGGGCTTTCGGAGAGGCGGCATACGAGCGAAGCCTTCCTGTGTGCATGCCCTGTCGAATGCCCTGACTCTGGGGGGAGCCGTTGCCACAAGGAGCTGCGCGACGTGGAACATGCCCCTGGTGGGAAGGCGGAGGCGGACTGGGGGCTTGGCAAACACAGTGTGGCGGAGCGCCTGCGAGCTTGGCCGTGGTGGCGGCGGTGCTCGAAAGCGGCGACTGCGTGGCCGTGTGCCTTGCCCGAGTCTACCGATGCCTTGCGCTCCTCCTTCGGCGGGCGATGGGCAAGCAGGTAGGTGTTGCGCCAGGAGCCCAAAATTGCGATTTTGCAACCGATCCGCAATGTACTGTATTACAATGCTCCTTCCGCCTCAAATTAATGGTGATGAATTGTCCCAAATGAATCGCTCCAATTTAATTGTCCAAATGAATTTCAATGAGAAATTTGGCTATAGAAACGGCCTCTGGATTCCAGAAGAAGATCATAAATGAAAAGATTGGGCCTCCACCCTCCCCCACGGCCCCACCCACCCGAAACCCTCAAATCCCCAACCTCCCAGCCCCAGCCCCCGTCCCTACTTGACTCAGATTTCATGAAAATCTTAGTCCCCAGCCCCTCTGAAATGCCCCAGAGTGGGCCTTGCTTGGGTCGAGAATATTCATCAACAACGACATATCAGCACGACCAGCTCTGTCTGATGTGGGCATGTCGTCCATTGCAAATACACGTCGTTTTAAGTCGCGCCTTTTAACTCACTCCATTTGAACTAGTTATGAACAATTACTTCACTCGACACTTGGCGTAAAACACATAAATCAGGTTGTATTCAACCCACGTAACTGCGAAGCACCTGGCATGAACCACTCCCATTGCCCACGATGCGCTCCCTGGGTATGCTACACTGCGAAATTGCCCATTTCGAACTCTAATCAGGCTGCATTTGAACGGGACCAAATCGTGTTAGCATAACGCCTTTTGTTGCCGTTTTCCACCAGCGCCGTGGAAGCGATCTGTTCGACATGAACTCATGACACTGCGGCCATCCATCCAACCATTGAGTTGTTACCATTGGTGCTCTCAAAGCAAATGGGCAGCACCATCTGAGGCGATGCCAGCGTGTGCTTTGCGGCGTCCAAATCCCACCTGTCGGTGCTATACAACATGTCGACATGGCGGTCGCCGGGCCGACAGCCCGACCGCCGGCAGTTTGTGGCCAAACGCCGTGTGACCCGCAGGGCGGTCACGACAATACAAGACACCGCTGCCAGACGTGAAAACCCGTGTCGCCCTACAACGCAAGCCCGAGCATCGAGGTCGGGCGCCTTCGCCGCAACTTTGCAGGGGCTTGCGAAGGTGCAGCATGTGAGCGGACAATCCTGGAGAGGGTCGTCGCTCATCGGAGACTCGTCGACAATCATCCCCTTCCCTCCAGGCGTCAAGCGCAGGCGAATGCCGGGACATCAATTGTCGTGTCCCATTGTCTCAGGCAAATGGCTCACTGCGCGCTATTTTCGGGAAAAGAGGATCGATGGACCCAGCGCTAGCATGCGCGTTTTTGCAGGGGCTTTTCGGACGCCCCGCGGAGCCGCAGAGGACGAGGATCGAGTGTCTGACGCGAAAGGGCTGGCGCATTCAACGCTCCAGGTGCCGTGGACAGCTGCACGACGTGGATAACGGCCAAGACGGCTGGGCGGAGGGAGACCGGGGACTTGGCAAACACGGTGCCGCGGAGCGTCTGGGGGCGTGGCCGTGACGTCGGCAGTGCTCGAAGGCGGCGACTGTACGGCCGTGCGCCTTGCCCGAGTCCACCGACGCCTTGCCCGATATTTTGGCGGATGGGGAGGAAAACCGGTGGGTGTTGCGCCAGGAGCGCAAATTGCGATTTTGCCACCGATATGTGACGAACTGTTGTACAATGCTCCCTCAGCCCCGCATTAATTGTCGTGAATTGCCCCAAGGAGTCGCCCGGTATAAATTGTCCAAATAAATTTGAATGAGAATCCCATCGTTCAAAACGGCCTTTCGATTGCGGAACAAGATCAGAATTGGACAGATCTGGGTCCTCCCCCTCGCCGTGACTGACAGCTCATGAAAATTCCCCCCAAACCCCTCAGAAGGCCCCAGAGTTGGCCTTGCCTGGGCCGAAAATGTGCATGACAACGATAACTTGGAATAGTAAATGCTCTCGGATGTAGAAATGTCGTCCGTTTCAAGTACGCTGTCGTTTCAAATCACGCCCTTTGAACTAGTTATGAACAAGTACTTCGCACATTAGCTTAAGGCACATAACACCGTCTGCATTCAACAGATTTAACGGTGAAAAATCCACGGTGAGCGACTCCCATTTCCCACGATCCACATCCGCGATACGCCCCATTGCTGAAATTGCCCATTTCAAGCTTTTCTCAGGTTCTAATGAAACAAAATCTCGCTATGATCACATGAATTTGTTGCACTTTTCCACCACCGCCATGGAAATTCCCAGCGCGCAGCGCGTGGATTTCGGTCTGTTCAACAGGAGCTAATGACACTGCGGCAATGCAGCCAGCCATTGAATTGTTGGCCATTGGAGCTCTGAAAACGAAAGGGAATGCACCACCTGAGGCAATGTCAGCGTGTGATTTGCGACGGCCTAATGCAACGTGGAGGTGCAGTACAGGATGTCGGCATGTTGAGCCGGTCGCCGGGACAGCAGCCCGGCTGCGGGCAGTTGGCGGCAACACAGGAGGCCACCACACTATTAAACGCTGCAACCTTGAAGCCCGAGTCGCACGACAATGCTAGTCCCGAGCAGCAAGATCAGCCGTCTTCGCCGCAACTTTGCGAGGGCTTTCGTAGTAGATGCATACGAGGGAGGCTTCCCTGCGTGCAGGACCTGTTGAATGTCCAGACCCTGGCAGAGCAGCTGACCCAGGGGACAGCTGCCGGCAGCGACGAACTTTGACGTGGGAGAATGGACGCCAGCGGCGCGGTCGGGTGAGTGCACTTGCAAGGCGCAGCAGCGCGCATTGCTCGCTGATTGCTTTCTTGCTGCTTGTCATCTCGCCGTTCGTCGGATAGTCGTCAACAGTCATGGCCGTCCAGCCGGACGTTGAGCGCACGCGCATGCCGGAACGTCAATAGTGCGCCGTAACGTCCTGTTGCTGGCCGTTTGCGGGAAGAGGGGATGGGTGTTGCCAACACAGTCTTGCGCATTTCGGCAGGCGCTTCTCAGAAGCCTCGCGGGGCCGCACGTGGTGGCGCGTTCGCAGTGGCTCCTGCGGTCGGGAAGGTGCATTCAACGCACCAGGTGCCTCGGAGAGCTGCACGACGTGGATGACTCCCAAGGCGGCAAGGCCGAGGAGGGCTGGGGGTTTGGCAAGCACGGTGCCGCGGAGCGCCTGCGAGCTTGGCCGCGGCAGCGGCGGTGCTCGAAGGCGACGAGCGCATGGCCGTGGCCCTTGCCCGAGTCCAGCGACGCCTTACGCAGGTGACACAGGGGGAAATCTGGAACTGCACAGGGAAGCACAGTGGTACTAGCGTATCCCACAACTTACCCCTGACAAAATCAAGGGTCTCAATGGAAGGATGCGATCACAATGCGCCATTGGAGGGCACAGAAAGGCAAGGATGCAATGGCATCAGGTGGCTGCACAGTCATCCGTGGCGTCGTTTGGGAAGTGCTTGACAGGCGAGAAAGCGCCAATTCCAGCAAGCGCCCAATTGTGTTAGACAGGAATGTGGGGTCCCAGGCACCAGCTCAGGTGCAAGAACAGTGCCACAGAGAAGGACAAGATGTGGTTGCTGCGCAGGGCCAGAAAGTGGCTTAGGATTCGTTGCCAGGGTGGGATTACCCATTTGGGAAGCTGGCATGTGAGCAGATCATCGAAGTGGCCCACTGGCCGGTGGGCCAGAAGGCGATGTCCCTCCTTTGAGAGGCTGTTCATGGTATTCTCTGGGGTAACAGTGCACTGAGACCTGCAAGCCCTGCTGAGCAAGGCCACCATGTGTTAGGTCATTTTGCACGCAACGATTTGCTGCTGCTTAGCCATGCAGCACATTGTCCTGCATTTCAAGGGAGTACGCACATTCGGTTGTGCTAGGGTGTTGCCAGCCGCGGCATGCCAGCCACTGCAGCATCGTTTGCGGAGCAACATACAAGCGCATAGGCAGAATTATTTGCCCTCATGTGGATGCGTTACATTGAGATTGTGCATGTATTGGACGTGCTGCAAGTGCCGTCCAGATGAGGGTGGTGCAAGAAGTGAGCCAGGGACGAAGATGGGCCGGAATATTCACGAAAAATAGCTCGCTTCACTGACTGGTCGCCTCTCCTAGGTGGGGATGTTTGAATAGCAGCATCGGCCTTTTCGGAATGGTAAAGTTTTGGAAGAACGGAATTGCAGAAAATATCAAAATCATCGGATATCAGAAAATACCAGAGGATATCAGAAGATTGAAATATTGTAACGAGATTTCAGAAAATCGGAGTGGTCGATTGGTCAAGGTGAGAATCGTCCGGGTGAATCCTCTTCCTTGCGACAAACATCACCCCCAGTGGAATACCACTGTTGCACGGTGCGAGGAAGCCTGCATCAGCGTGTGGGGAGTGCGTGCCAGCAAGTGACACACTAAGCAAAAAAGGACCAAATAACACTATTCAAACGCGTACAAAGTTTACGGGTTTGTGTTATTTTCGTGTTTTCAGTGTCAGAACACTGATTAAATGCATACAAATGTGTTTAAAAAACGTGTGGTTTTGTCCTTTCTCTGCTAGTGACAGGTGCACTGAACTATGCCTGGGTTATGTGTGCGGCAGAAGGCAGAGGGGAGGGCCGCAATGGGCATGTTGAAGTAACGCAGCGAAAGTGCACCCCAGGCCTCACCTCGGACGAAAGGAGGGGCATATGATGGCGAGCGTGGAGCAGAGGGTCGCCAACACAGTTCTCCTTGACTCTGCCAGGTTGAACCTGGCAAGTCTTGAAGCTGCCCTGCAGGCTATAATGGCGTCCACATTCATCGGTGGTCTGGGCTGTTATAAAGCAAGAGCTGAGGTGGCTGAGATGGAAACATGGCATTCAAGGAGTTGGTGGCAGACTCTCTGGGGTCTGGTGCTCCAGGAGCCAATACCGCCAGACAAAGGCTACCAGAGTGTATGGTGCGGTGCGTTACAGGGGAGTAGCATGGAAAGGAACAACAAAGAATGGAGTCAATATAGTTGGGCAACTGCGGGGGATGAACGCTTTGGCACTGGAGGCTACCTCTGCAATGGGCGCTCTCAAGTTTGTCCATTAGCCGACTAGTTATTTTAGTTACACGGCTGAGGCATCATTTGGGGGTTTTCACCGTTTGCATGAGGTCGAATAGGTGAACTGCAGAAGAATGGACACGTTGGCACTAGATTTGCCTGCAGCAACCGGCGCTCCCACGCTTGTTTACCAGCTGATTATTTGCCTAGTTATGCCACTGAGGAATCACCGTGGGGGCTCGCCGTTTGTTTGGGGGTGAACGGGAAAGCTGCAGGGGAATGAACACTAGAGGTGGCCCCTTCTGTCCGTCCACAACAGAATATGGTTGGCTCCGTCCAAATTCCGTACATTCCACAGAATCCGTGAGCGGGTCACAGAGAGATAAAGTGTTTTACAGAACCGGGCGGGGCCAAACTGACGTCAGCATAGACGGTTACAGAGATCCACACAACCCTCCAGAATGGAACCACGTGTTACGGAATCCGCGCCACCCTCTACGGATGACAGACCCCCTGTAACAGAACCGCCGACCGGACCACAAAGGTCGACAGAATTCCATCAAAATGTACGGAGCAACACAGACCTCTCAAATGTACTGAACCCCAGTACAGAAATTCCAACGGCGTTTCGTTGAAATTCTGTAAGACGGGCATTCCCAGACACTTGTACTTTGCAGAAGGTGACTGAAATCTGCCACAGAGCGAGTCCCGTTCCCGGACCGGATGGGCAAACGCCTGGTTGAGTGCGCAACGGGTATGCATGGCGGACGTGGGGTGCGATTGCCTGGGCCTTTGATGGATTCGGCAGTGCACACTGCTCGCCCCCGTGGCACATCAATGTGCCCCTTCAAATTGGTGTTGTCCGTCACGCAAGCAGAATGTACGCCCAAAGCGTTCCCAGGCCTAGTACATTCGATTGGCTGGCATGTGATCATCCCATTGTGATGTGGCGCCCCTGGGGTATGTGAAGTGCTGCGTCGGAGCCCCCCCACGCCAATTGCCCCCATGGAGCCCGTACCCAGTGGTGAGTGCGGTGCCACCGGCACCGTGCCGGTGGCACTGGCGTCGGTTGGGCGGGGGGATTGTTGTTCTGCTCGGCTAAAGTACCGGCCGCAGCTTGGCCGGGAAAAAACCACTGTTGCTAGACTCGTGGTGTGCATGGGCGGTTGTTGCTTGTCCGAGGTCGTGTCGGGGTGGGGCGGGGGGAATGCTGTTCTGCTCGGCTGGAGTACCGGCCGCAGCTTGGCCGGGAAAGAGCTGTTGTTGCCGGGCTCGTGGTGTGCATGGGCGGCTGCTGCTTCTTCGAGATCATATGGGGTTGGGGCTGGGGGATTGTTGTACTGTTGGATTGGAGTACTGGCCGCAACTTGGCCAGGAAAGGGCTGTTGTTTTGTGAAGGTGCGGTGTGGATGGGCGTTTGGTAACGTGTTTTATGTTCCCAATGCAGGCTCCGGCCGTGAGCACGCCACACCAGGGGATAATGCAGGTAGGGGGCTAAAATGGGCGACTGCCGCTTCTCCAAGATCGTGTCGGGGTGGGTCGGGGAGAATGCGGTTCTGCTCGGCTGGAGTACCGGCCGTGGCTTGGCCGGGAAAGAGGCACTGTTACTGGGCTTGTGGTGTGCATGGGCGGCTGCTGCTTCTCCAAGATCGTGTCGGGGTGGGGCGAGGGGAGTGCTGTTGTGCCCGGCTGGAGTACTGGCCGCGGCTTGACTGGGAAAAAGCCGCTGTTGCTGGGCTCGCGGTGTGCATGGCCAGCTGCTGCTTCTCCCATCGTGTCCCTATTGGTGCTATTTCTCTCTTTTGGTGTATGGACATCTTGCTAAATGTGTACCTTTTTGTGTGTGGCATGCGCAGGCAGCCAGATGAACGCTACGGAAGGCGCCGAGGCCGGGACCCCCAAGGGCGGCGCCCTGGCAGCCTCAACAAGGAAGAGAAAACGTAAGCTAACCTTGCATTCCTAGGCTTCAAAGTTGTTACATATTGGTGTTGGTGTCTGCAGTTAGGTGTTGTATGCACTGGAACAAAAGTTAATGGTGGACGGTGCACTTTTTTAAATATCTGTCATGCATATGTTACGTTGCTGCACGGCTCCCATGTGATAGACTTTGTTTTCCTTGTATTCCTGCGATGCTGGCAGTTGTTGGTCTAAGTGGCCTGAGTACCGGCCGTCCTTGGCCGGGAAGGGTAGAGTACCGGCCGCCCATCGGCCGGGAAATGCGGTGCTATCATGTCCAACATTTGCCTCTGCCAGTGCAGTACAGTGACTGCTCATGTTGGAAGTTTCCAAATTGGTGAGTGGCACACGTAGTGCAGTGTGTTTGTAGTGATGGAGTATGCATATTGTGATGATGAAAACGTGATGATGTACAAGTGGCACTTCGGGGTACCGGCCAGTAGGCCGGGACAGAAGTTTGTTTGGTTGTATGTCGAAATGCAAGTATTTTGTTGATTTGCAGTTCTGCCACTTGAAGGTACCGGCCTTGAGGCCGGTAAAGAAATTGTCTTGTTTTCATATCGAAATGCATATCTGTATTGGATTTATAGTTGGACGCCCATGTGAATGGCCCCACTGCAATTTTGGACACTGCGGCTTCACTTTCTGATGGTGACGAGGCACCCAATGTCAGTCCTCAACATGTGAGTTGGTTGGAAGAGGCCACTGACCCGAGGGACAGGGGGGAGTTGCGCCCAGGAAGAAGAACTTTATCCAGGAAGCGTCATCCCAACCACCCGACATTCCCTGACAACATCGAGACAACCGTTGCAGAGTGGTTTGAGTACACTTGGCAACCAAAAGGTTAACAGAAACGCTGGTCAGCAGAAGATTGGTGGCGTAGCAATGAGTCTAGGTTTCCTCTAATTGCCAAACTGGCGCGGAGGGTGCTGGCCATGCAGGTGAGGTGGCGCGTCCCGGACTTTCTGCCCGCATATTTGTTTGTCCATCTGTGTTGCTGCTGGCCACATTGGCCCATACCAGTTGTGGGATGTTGTATTGGGGTTGACGCCATGCTTTTCCATGTGCAGGCATCCTCTGCATCATCAGAGCGGAGTTTTTCCAAGGCCGGCTTGGTGGTGGCCGCGAAAAGGATGGTCATGACCCCTGCTAATGTCGATAGGTGAGGTGGCGCATCCGTAGCTATCCACTTGCATATTTATTTCTCCATCTTCGTTCTTGCTGAACCCATTGGCGAAGTCCAGAGCAGGGTTGAAGGTTTTCCTTTTTTTTGTGTGTGCAGGGGGTCGTTGGTGGGATGGTACATGCAACGTCAAGGGTGGGAAGACCGCCGCACAAAGAAAAAGAAGCGTAGAAGGAGCATGGGAGCACGCACCAGGGTATGGAGGCGTCCAACTGAGCGCAGGAAGTCCAAGACGTCATCAAAAACCACACCACAGTCCAAGTGCAAGTCATCAGACGGTTCGCCATGATGAATTTTGTTATAGTTGCTGCAAAGGATTACTAGCCATTCATTACCGCAGCGAGTACCGGCCGTGGGTTGGCCAGGAAAACGCAGTGGGGGATTGCCTTTGGGCCCGGTGTGTGTTTATGTAAGTAGTGTAGCGTTTGCAAGGGATGGCTGGGAAAGAACAGCGGTTCGCGTCCCCTGTCTGGCAAGGAGTACCGGCCGTGGGTTGGCCGGGAAAATGCAGCGGGGGATTGCCTTTGGGCCCGGTGTGTGTTTATGTAAGTAGTGTAGCGTTTGCAAGGGATGGCTGGGAAAGAACCACGGTTTGCGTCCCCTATCTGGCAAGGAGTACCGGCCGTGGGTTGGCCGGGAAAACGCAGCGGGGGATTGCCTTTGGGCCCGGTGTATGTTTATGTAAGTAGTGTAGCGTTTGCAAGGGATGGCTGGGAAAGAACAGCGGTTCGCGTCCCCTGTCTGGCAAGGAGTACCGGCCGAGGTAGCACTTATGATGGCGTGGACTGCAAATAGGGAGACATGCATTGTTTATACATGTATTAATATTGCACCTCGTTATATCATTGCTGTGGCCCCGTATGTACAGGCAAAAATTGCCTCCAACAGAAACCGCCGTTGACCAACGGAACACTACCAGAATCTCAAATTCCGTGACGGATGGCAATGGAACGCCAGGAAAGGCAAGGGAAAAAAAACACCTTTTACAGAAGCCGCTGGCTGCAAACACCCCCTTGACGGACAGCTCCAAAGCCAGAAAATTGAAAGCTGACGTGGCATGAACGCCTACGGAAACCCGGCCCCGGCAAAGTGATGGAAAATCGACGGACGGAATACTCGTGTTCAAAAAAAGTACAGACAGAAAATAACAGAAAAAAAGCTGAGCGGCCACGTCTAATGAACACCCTGGCGCTGGAGGCTGCCTGCTGGCAGCTGGCTGCTGCCGCAGGCGCTCCAAAGTCTGTTCACCAGCCGGCTAGTTAAGTTAGTTATACGGCTGAGGAAGCGCAATTGGGGTCACCATTTGGAAGAAGGCAAGTGCATGCAGTTGTGGGGCCAGCACCTGGAAGGACGGGCGCTACAAGGAAATGGCCTGGGAACGACAGACATGACGAATGGCGGTGTTTTTGAACATTGTTTTAATGCATTATGTGTCAAAATTCTTGAGCATGTACTCCATGCCTTGGTGCAAATTTACGCCATTCTCGGGTTTGATTCTCGACCAATCTAGACAGACAAGATTACATTGTTTACTGGAAGAGATACCGCAAATGAAGTTTTTGCTCCACCTCAAGCGGATTCTTTCCACAGTGATATTTTTGTTCCAGGAAATTGTTTGGATTCTGTCCTGATTTGAGCCTCACCCAGTCGATGAAGCGATTGATAATTTGCAATATTGCAAAAGGTCACGGTGCCACTACCAAAGCGCCTGGGACCCATAATGGCAAAGATCGGGCGCCCTATGCTGCTTTCTGCAAATAACCACTGATTCCCAGCCCACTTAACATTCAAATTCTGTCAAATCGAACTTGGCCAAAATAATTTTATATTCAGGTAAATAGGCAGGAAATCCACTTCAGAATCCATAACCGCGGCAAAAACCATGCACGTTCAGAACACATGATTCCACAGGGCCACCTAACCACATCCGTAGCTGTCTGATGGATCCATTTCATATGCTTCAAAAAACAATGGACTACATTCGTCATATTTTGTCTCTTCTTTTCAAAATAGTTACGTCGAATCAAATAATAACAGAAATCATACAAAGCATCTAATGTTCAACGTTCGCAGTTGTACAAACCTATCTTCAGAAATTCCCACTTCACGTTGAATCATGCCACACCATGATGTTTGGGGTTCACTTTGAAGTAACATTTTTGGCTGACTGTTTTCCGCCCCTGAGTAGTCTTTTTCACGAACAGCACACACCGCCAGAGCTTGAAAGCACCCAAGAGAGCGCGGCAATCCAACCAGCCATTAAGCTGTCGTTGCGAGGGCGAGAAATTATGGCGGGTAATTATAAGGGAAACGGTGTCAAGTATGGTGTGATTGAACATGGTGAACACGGTGATGAGAACGTGGTGAATATGGGAACGTTGATTACTAACGGGGGACTTCTCCTGCAAATACTATTTGGTTGACGTGCTTGTCTTGTAACGTATCTGGTTGCTTCCCGTGCCTTGAAGCGAACGTGTTGTGAAGGTGTTCGGTTTCTCTTACAATCCTCATGATCATCACCATCAGAAAATTTCCTAGTATAGTAATCTAAAACTAAGAAAACTTCTTAGAGTCTATAATCAAATTGCGATTGTAAGATGTAATCTCGCATGTTGAGGCGAGTAGGTAGCCATCTGCTCCCTGTTTCGCCAGAGCAAATGATTATTCATGAAGTTTTACATGAAACCTAAGGCATTACCACAATCCGGCCGCTGTGTTTCTATACTTCTGTAGTACATCAGAATGCGCAATTCACAAACTGGGTGTATTCAAATTGGCTCAAACTTCTGTGCGCAGCTTGTAAAAGCATAGCAATTCATTTAATCCCACCAACCCCAAGGGAATCATCACCATCATCATCATCATGATTTTTTACAGAACAAGGTAATGAGGTAGCCGTCAGCTTCTTATTTTGCCTGAGCAAAGCAGTGTCGGTGATTGGTTCATTGGAATCTAAGGAGAATACAAACTAAATATACGAAATATGAAATTTCGCTGCCTAAAAGTGATAATCGATGGTAATACATCAAACGAAGTGTGTTCGCAAGCTGTCGAGCTGGAACTGTAGCAAAGAGTACTTTCGCATTGCGACATTGAAAAATACGAGAGTGGCTTCGACGGATGGTGTTGTAGGCTTGGCAGTGGAAGAGAAAATGGAGCTCATCTTCAGGTGCCAAGTGGCATAACGGACACAATCGCCTTGAAAATTCTGGAATGGATTGTCTCGCTTGGTGTCGTTGATTCTCGACTTCCAGGAAATGCACCCCACAGCAAAAGCGTAGGAAGAAAGTCCTCAAGGAGATAGGTTGTAAGGTTGACAGGAATCGTTCATAGCGGTAGACTGGCTTGATGTGTCTATACCAACGCTGAATTCGTGAAGAACGGCTGGTGAAGACATTGGCAATGTGGACATGTTTGTATATCCGTTGAAAGGACTGTATGTCAACTGGCGTAGCCTCCGTGAAACTGAGAGCCGGCCAGAATCGATGGAAGAAGGCAATGATCCGTCCATACCATGAGCGAGGAATGGTAGAGAATTGTTGAAACCCGGACTTGAAAATGGCGCCATGAACGCGAGAATTGGGTAGTTCCACCATTCGATTCCAGTATCGCATCAATTCATAAATAAAATTCTAAAGGAAGTGCTCCCATTTCAGCATATATAATCCCAAGTGGCGTATGGCCAGGAAGGCAAAGAATTTGGCGAAAGAATTGAGTCTGGACTTTCTCCAACTAATGCCATTGAGTCTTCATGAGAAAGGGGCCCCAAATAGGAAAGGCGTATCCAACTGATCCCAAAACATAAGTCTTGAATGGGTTGTATGCAATTTTAGGATCGGTAATGCAAGGAACACGTAGCCTTTGAAGAATTAATCCTTGAGCCCGGCGTGCCCTCCCCAATATAGCATCAAAATGGGGCTGGAAAATGATCCGACTTTCAGAAGAAATTCCAATGCTTAAATAAGGGTGCTCATTTGTAACTGAAATATCCCAATTGTCAAACCTATATTTATCAGGGGTTGCAGTAAAGAAAGCCATGATGCGAGTCTTTGAGAAGTTTGGCCCAATTCCAAAAAGAGATTCCCAAGTCTGTAAAATCTGAAGCGCACATCCAATTTGATTCCAAGATTTCACGGGTACACAAGTATCATCAGCAAACATCAAGGTGGTGATGGGGATCTGAGAAATCGTGGGAGATTGGAGGTGTTGTCGAAAGAGTTGTTGGAGTGGTTCCTGGAATAAGGTGTATAGCAAAGGACTAGCAGGGCATCCTTGCATGACCCCTTTTCCCATAGATATTAATGATGAATAGCCTTGTGAAGCTTGAACGGAAAAAGACGCTCCTCCATATAATGCTTTCCACATATCTATATAATTCTTCGGAATCCCAAAGCAATCCAGAATCTCCCATAAGCGCTGATGATTGATTGAATCGTAGGCCTTGCGAAAATCCACCCAAAGATAGAAAATAGGGTGTTTGTGTATACGATGAACTTCAGTTAGTAGCCAAAGAGCAAAAAGGTGATCACAAGGGGAGAAGTCTGCCCTAAAACCAGCTTGAAAATCAGATCTTAGCGAGCTATCTGAATCCACTTGTTTCAATCTTCCAAGTAGAATGTGCGCAAAAGTCTTGTAAAGACAAGATGTCAGCATGATTGGTCTATAAATTTCAGGGTTGGTCGGATCACCTTTTTTCTTGTAAATAGGTCGCAGAATTCCAGAAAACCAGCTTGTTGGGAATGTCTTCATGACCCATAATCATTGAAAGAATGCAGTAAGCACTGGTTGTAGAATATCCATGCAGTCAAGGAAGAGGTCCGGAGGTAAATTGTTATTCCCTGGGGTAGTGCCACGTTTTAATTGTGAAATTGCTTGGTCCACTTCCAAAGAAGAAATGTCGGTCTCCAATATAGTTGAATCAACAACCTGATTTGGTGAGAAGCTCTCTGAAATTGCTGAAGTCGGAAGCTGCAATGTAGGACTGGTAAAAAGATTTGAGTAAAAGTTGACCCAATCTGACATCGGTACATAATCATCAGGAATGAAAGCCCGAGGATTGAAGATATGAAAGAACTTGCAAGGTTGGCATCGAAGAAGCGATTGAAGCTTCATCCCTGTCTTCTGTTGGAAAGCACGTTTTGTCTTGGAGCAGAAATTGTAGTAGGCGTTGCGCAGACTATGAGTAATTGGTCCTGATGGATCACGTCGATGTGCTTGCCGATATCTTTGTCGAAGGCATTGGCATGTCTGATTGAACCAAGGACAGGAGATCGCCTGTCGCTGAGGGTGCCACTGAGTCCGCCAGGCATTAGGAGGAATTGATTGCTTGATCGTGGATGTAATGCGATCACCCACAAGTTCTATATCTTGGCTTTAGAGATAAGTTTGAGTAAAAGTGGTGAAGCCCGTTGAAAGGAAGTTTTGAATGCATCTTTGATGTGCAAATTCCAGCGGCAAATCCGATGATTGGAGGAAGCATCGTCATGTGTGGGGAAGCAAAACGAAGCCAGAATTGGACGATGGTCTGATCTGTGTATGTGTCATCATAAATTTGAAGTCGATTGCAGAATTGCCAGAGTTGCCGTGAGATGATGACATAATCAAGAACAGAGAAATTCCCGTGTGCAGAATGTCTAAATGTAGGCTGGCTCTCAAAATCACCGTGGCACCGACCATTTAAAACTACTAAATCTAATGCCTCACAAAGATGAATAAGCTTTTGTCCTGGTGTGTTGATGTATGAATCAGTGGATTGGCGTCGTGGAATATCAATATGGGAAATAGTCAAATTTGAGTCCCTTGGATGAGATAATATGGACTGTGTCATAATACGATCATCCCAAGGGAATCGGTGTTGTCCAATTCGCTGCAAAACAGTTTTCCCCACAATTTCTTTCCACTAAAAAGTCTTCAAATCGAGATCAGAAATTGTTATCATCTCGCTGGGTGAGCCCGATGTACCTTTGTCCACGATTCCAAAATACTTCATTCAGCAGAAGTACATCATTCGGCATTGAAGTAGATGTTGAGCCAACTAGGTATGTTTCACGTTGATTTGCAAATTGCAATGAAATCCTACCAGGGACAATCACCCTATTATGGCGACATGGAGAGAAATCGGAGTCTGTGCTATTCGTCTCCCGGATTCCAAATTCGAGCAAACCAAATGTGAAATGCATTAATCGATTGATGCCAGCGCGAGCTTTGCGACGGCCCAACGCCACCTGGCGGCGCTGTCGACGCGGTCGCCGGGACAACATCCCGGCTGCCGGCGGTTGGCGGTTAATAGTTAGCTTGGCAGTTGGCGGTTGCACTGGCGGCCATTACAAAGGCGCCGAAGCCGCCCACGAAGCCCGAGTCGCGCGACAACGCCAGGCGGGAGGTTCAACAGCTGAATGGGTGGGCATCCGGGCGACGGCCCCCCTGTGTGCAGGCCCCTGTTGAGTGTCCCGACCCTGTAGCGGAGCAGCTGCCCCAGGGGACACGGCTGGCGTCAGCGACGACTCTTGACTGGGGAGAAAGGCGGAGGCAGGGACGGTCGGGTGAGTGCGCTTGCGGCGCGCGCCTATCGACACCGCCTGCTTCAAACGGCTCAAGGTCGTCGACGGCTGTCGTCAACTGCCGCCAAGCAACTCCGTTCGGCATTTTGCGGACAGGCGTTAAGGGCGAACGAATGCCCGAGCGTCAGTGCTTTGCCCCATTGCATTGGGTTCGTGGTGGGCCGTCTGGGGAAAGAAGGGAGCGGTGTGCCGATCTCGACCGTGCCCGTTTCGGCAGGTGCGGCCGTCATGCTGTCTGCTGCGGGCGGGGGGCGGGGCAATTCAGCGCTTCGGGTGCTGCGGAGAGCTGCGCGAAGTGGATGGCGACCTTGGCGGAAGAGCGATGGGATGGGTGTTGGCAAACACGGTGCCGCGGAGCGCCTGCGAGCTTGGCCGTGGCGGCGGCGGTGCTCGAAGGCGGCGACTGCACGGCCGTGTGCCTTGCCCTGGTCCACAGAGGCATTCGGCGTTCCATGGCGAACAAGGGTAAAGGGCGAGTGTCTTGCCAAGACGCCCACTTTGACGCGATCATGCATGGCAAATGCTGTCCAAATTGAACTGCCCTGAAACTTGAAAGAGAAATTTCGTGACAGAGACGGCTTCTGAATAAAAACGATGGGCTCAGAATTGCAATGACTGGGCCCCAAAAAAAGTTCATGAAAAATCGCGCCTCCGGGCTCTCCGAACGGCCCACGGAGTGGGCCTTGATTGAGGCCAAAATACGCACTCACAAGGACACCTCAGCACTCCCAGACCTTTCCGATGCAGGCGTTTCGGCCCTTTCATGTGCGCTTTGTTTAGGTCGTTCTGTTTAAATTTAGTTGCAAGCGATAACTTCCATTCATATCATATATTTTCACAGTTACACGTGCTGAACACATACTTTGCGCTGTGTGCATTATGCTATCGTCAAGTACTCGCATTTCCTGCGCTGGGCGCCTGAGCTACACCGCACTTCCAAAATTGTTGCCCTTGGCATTTTCTGTCCTGTTTTTCTCTTTTTGTTTGGGTGGATTTTCTGCCAGTTTTGGGGGCCGTTTCATGACAGTCGAACACAAACATGGACTGGATTCCACGCTGTCTTATTGCAACGCTGCCCGACATGCATGGCCAGCTTGGTGAAAGGGCGTGATTTGCCATGTTTTTGGCAAATGTAATCGCAACGGATTTCCACTACCAAAATTGCCCATTTCAAACTGTATTCAATTTGCGACAGATGGGGACCAAATCATGTGTCATCACGTGTTGCTATTGTCATTTTCCACAGCGCCATGGGAGCCATGCGTTCAGGGCGTGGGATTTCTGTCTGTTCATGGTATTGCGGCAGCTCAATCAACCATTGAGTTGTCATCCATCACAAGTATCAAAATAAATGGGCATATGCGCCATCTCGGATGCTGCCAGCATGTACTTGGCGACGGCCCAATTCCACCGGCGGTGTTCGAAATTCCGGGACAAGAGCCCTGGTGCCGGCAGTTGGCGTTTGCGACTCGTAGCTTACGAGTTGCCTTGGCAGTTGCCGGTGACACAGGGCCCCACCACACGACGTATATGACGGCCAAGACGGCTGGGCGGAGGATGACTGGGGGTTTGGCAGACACGGTGCCGCGAAGCGCCTTGGAGCTTGGCCGCGGCGGGGGCAGTGCTCGAAGGCGGCGACTGCATGGCCGTGTGCCTTGCCCAGTTCACCGAGGCCTTGCTCGATTTTTGGACGGATGAGAAGGAAAGCAGGTGGGCTGTTGCGCCAGGAGTGCAAGGTTGCGATATCGCCAGCGATCGGCGACGAACAGTGGCACAATGCTCCCCCGGCGCCAGATTAATTGTCATCAATAGCCCAGCTTCAATTGCCCAAAACGAATTGCCCCACATGAATTTTGATGAGGAACTCAGAAATGGGAGCGGCCTCTGGATTACAGAATGCCCAAATTGGAAAGATTGTGTCCCACCTTCCGACCCTTGACTGACAGCTCATGCAAAACTTCGTTCCCAGCCCCTCCGAAGGGTCCCCAGAGGAGGCCTAGCTTGGGCCGAAAATGAACACTAACAACGACCCTCAGCACAACCATTGCTGTCAGATGTACGCATGTAGTCCGCTTCAAGTACGCTTTGCTTCATATCGCTCCGTTCGAACTAGTGCAACTAAATATCTCCATTCACACCTTACTTCGCACATAACACGGCCTGCACTCAACGCATTCAACTCTTGAATATCTAGCTTGACCCACTAAAAATTGTCACGATGCACACCTGAGGTACACCACACTGCCCAAAAATTTGCCCAATTCAAACTGTATTCAAGTAGCAATGCACTTGAACGAACTCGCGCTGTCCTAATGTGTTTGTCTTGCCTTTTGCCACAAGTGCCGTGGCAGCGGCATACATGCAGCGCATTGAATTTCGGTATTTTCAGCAGAGCCTCATGATAATAAGGCAATATAGCCAACCAAAAGTGTGTTGTGCCTTGAAGCCCTCAAAACAAAAGGCGATGCATGATCTGAGGCCATGCCAGCCTGTGTTTTGCTACGGCCCAATTCCACGTGGCGGTGCAGTGCCACATGTCGACATGTCGAGGCGGTCGCCGGGGCAATTTCCCCGGCTGCCAGCAGTTGGCAGCTACACAGGCGGCCACCACATTATAAACACCGCTGCCACCCATGAAGCCCGAGTCGAACGACAACGCCGGTCCCGGGTATCAAGATCCGCCGCCCTCACAGCAACATTCGCGAGGGCTTTCGGAGGAGGGGCATCCGCACGACGCCTTCCCGTGTGCAGGCCCCTGTTGAGTGTTCCGACCCTGGGCTGAGCAGCTGCCCAAGGGGACAGCTGCCG